>OMNR01015373.1:1092-11918 GCA_900303205.1 Mora moro
CTTCTGAGTGACAGTCTGAGGAGGTAGAGCTGCCGAGATTGATGGGGAGCGACACGTTGACTGTGTTGTTTACATAATGTCCCAAGAGCACGTCTGCCGAGGCGACGGACGACTGGACCCTCAGCGATACTCGTAGAGATCTAATCTGGGACCCAGCAGTCCTGTGTTACAGCAGAACCTCTGGCCCAGCAGTCCTGTGTTACAGCAGAACCTCTGACCCAGCAGTCCTGTGATACAGCAGTCCTACTGTGTTACAGCAGAACCTCTGACCCAGCAGTCCTACTGTGTTATAGCAGAACTTCTGACCCAGCAGTCCTACTGTGTTACAGCAGAACCTCTGACCCAGCAGTCCTACTGTGTTACAGCATATTGTTTCCGAGATAGTCTACCACTGTATTTCAACAGTGGCCAGTCTACACGGTGTTGATGTTAAACCTTTACAGTTACTTTAACACTTTTTCTAAGAACGTCGGTGTCTGGACAGGATGTTTTGTCTTCCCACTGGGAAAAATGTACTAGCCGAGTTTGTGTTCGCCGTTCACCAATTACACACTTCCAGTTCCCTGCCGCCAGCGGGTCGAAACGAACGACAGCGAAACGCCCCCTTCACCCGGATTTGAGCTTGTCTGCAAATCAGATCATTAATCAAATCAAATCAAATCAAATCAAATCATTAATCTAAAGTCTGATTTGTGGGACTAGAAGAGAACTAAGGACTAAAAGCTATTCAAAGACCAAAGAGTCATGTTCATTGGATACCTGTCCAGCTTTAAGAAGGCCCCTAAGATCCATCTCTTCCAGGTGGTGCACGCCTCTTAATCCCTCCACACATCTTCACATCCTTCTCTTTCAAATTGTTTTCCTTGCATTTCTTTGCTTTCTATTTTCCTGTAAAGCGTCTATGAGGAGCTATATAAATCCAACGGATTATTATTATTATGACCTGTTCTATAATCAGTTCATTCGTGTTGTGTATGTTCTCCTAGTTGTTGCAGTAGAGGTGAAGTGAGTCTAAAGCAGTGTATATGTCTGATGAAGCTGACAGAACCAGTCCTACCTTAGCCAGCGCGTCCAGACGCTGCAGGACCCTCGTCATCTGCTTCTCATCCTCGGCAGTGAAGTTGCCCAACAGAGGCACCAGCTCCCCTCTCTGGGCCACCAGGAGACATGTGATCATTACAGTATCACTGAGCAAGAGAGCGATGAGTAATCACATGATAGATCACTACTCTCACAGTCGTCTAAATCGTCTGACTCGTTGTCGTTGTCGATGGCCACTTGCTCTTAATATGGAGCTGAACTAGCCACTGAGATCTTAACTGAACTTTAAAAAAATGTATTCGCTTTGAGAATTAAATCTCATTTTTCCCCATTGACTTTTTCCATCCAACCACCGTGAGCCACCTACAGGCAGTTTGAGAAACTACACGTTAGTCTCTACAGTGAACCGCCTACAGGCCGTTAGAGGAACTACACGTTAGTCTCTACAGTGAACCACCTACAGGCCGTTAGAGGAACTACACGTTAGTCTCTACAGTGAACCACCTACAGGCCGTTAGAGGAACTACACGTTAGTCTCTACAGTGAACCACCTACAGGCCGTTAGAGGAACTACACGTTAGTCTCTACAGTGAACCACCTACAGGCCGTTAGAGGAACTACACGTTAGTCTCCACTGTGAACCACCTACAGGCCGTTAGAGGAACTACATGTTAGTGTCCACTGTGAACCACCTACATGCCGTTAGAGGAACTACACGTTAGTCTCCACTGTGAACCACCTACAGGCCGTTACACATTAGTCTCCACAGGCGGTTACAGCCAGGGCTCCACAAACAGGCCGTCATGGCTGCCGCTTGGCAAGGACCCATTTGCTGTTGTTACCCTGTACCCCATTTGCTGTTGTTTGACTCCTGTACCCACCCTGACGTCTGGGACAAGCAGTAGGTCCAATGTGTTTGTTCTGTTGTCAATCAGGCTGTTCCAGTCCAGCATATCTATGGTGCTAGCGAGACACAAGATAAAACACACGGCAGATTAGTAACGCTAAAGTTCAAGCTAATTCGTCTTTTTTGTCTGTGAGTGATGATGGCTTGTTCAGGTCATTCGTGTCTGTTAAAAAAACCTTCTGGAGAACAGAAGACCCTTAAAGTCATAAAATCATTAACTTAAATCATTACCTCATTTTTTAAATAAGAAATAAAAATGATGAAAATGTTATGATATGCATATATATTTTGTTATCATCAAACATAACATATCAACACACAACCAGTAAATACTTTCTTCACTGGTTGTAAGTAGGAAATATAGGAATCCCTTTTCTGTAAACAGAAATATACTCTTGTTTATGCAATACATATAAATATTACAAACTAGACTTTTTCAAACGGAAAACGAACAAAGCGATTTCAGGTTCGGGTCAAATAGAAAAACAAGCCCTAATTAGCAAAGTCCCCGCTGTGTATTCACTAGCCAATGACGTTGATAAATGAGTGAGAGTGTGTTTAGCCTGCGTGTCCACACCGAGGGATTTGGTGCGAGACATCTGCTGTTAATGTATACATGTGTGTATCTTCATGTTATCTTCCTGCTGCCGTGGCTCAGATAAGCCGTAGAAACGTGTCCAGTTACCCAGAGGAGCTGTGCGTCCTGTCGGTAAACCAGCCATGGAAGTCCCCCTTCGCACCCAATCTGGTCAGAAACTCCTGAATAAATACAACAGACCAAACGTGTGATAATGCACATATCATAGTCTGGCCTTATCCGACACTGCCCATGCGACGTAGCCTCGTGAGGCCATCTTGATGTTCACGTTTGCGTTTCGCAACGAACATCAGCCTGGCCTCGGCTGGGCAGCAAGGGATTTCCAAATATGGGCGCGACTTTTCATTTTTTTTAAAAACCTCACCCAATCAGAGTGACTCTCGTGCTCTCTTCATTCTCGCCAAATCCAGTTGGAAGTAAAGCAGAAACTGATTCGAATCTGAGAGAAGCTTCCAGATTTCTGTTCGTCTTTTAACTTCGTTCATTCAGTCTATTTCTGATTTTGTTGTTTGTTTCCTGTTCGTCGTGAACTGAAACTCCTCCCCCCCGAGCGCTGATTGGTCCTAGCATTTTGTAATATTTGGAAAAGGCTTTCAAGGGGGCTGGAGGCCAGAGCGATCCGCAGAGAGAGCTCTGCTCAGAGAACTGGGAGATGGGTCTGGTCTCAGGAGGCTCCGAGCTACGCGCTACGATGGGGGAAGCTGTCAGCTAGCCCTTTTGGTAGTGCGTCCAGCAACAAGTGGAAGGATAACGTCTCGTATTTCCTCGCTACTACTACAGTGGAACCGTACACACTGACAGGCGCCGGGAAAATGCTTACCTGCAGTTCTTTGAGATCCAGCTTTTGCTCCAAGGCGTCCTCGTCGCCTTTTCCTTGCTGAGCCGCCAGAAAGCTGAAGAATCTGCGCCATTTCAGCAGAACTTCGGAGAGCCGGAGCTTAAGTGAATTAAAGTGTGTGTGTGTGTGTGTGTGTGTGCATGTGCGTGCGTGCGTGTTGGGGAGAGAAAGCAACTCATCAACACACCCAACACACGCAGTGCCCCGCTGACCTTTGTAATCCTGGCTGTACTCACCAGGAACTGAGGCCGACCCAGCGCCGTCATCTTGATGGCCGAGAAGCCCTCCATGGAGCCCCCACCTGGGAGTCACTCCTACTTAGCATTTCAATTAATTAAACGCTGCTTTCATTGTGGTGTCGCGCGGGCTTACGACGGGGCTTCACAGGGGGAGGCCGGGGGTGGGATGGGAGAGGCACATTGTTGAAACACATCTCCTGACCCGCCTGGCGCACGGGGCAGAGGCGACCATATGGTCAAACACGAGTGCGAGTGCTTAACTGCGGGTCACATTTGGCGTTGGCCCACATTGACCCGTGACAACCCTTATTTAAATGAACGCTGTGTTTTGATTTCTGCTGGAGAATACGACTATTTAGTCATTCGGCAGATGCTTCGACTCACGGGGAACTCGGATACACGTCACTGAGGTGCGCGCAAAGGGTATTGTAGGCATCTTGCCCAAGGAGGCTGCGGACATCGGGGATCGAACCCAGAACCCTTTCGACTGGGAGTCTCGATGCCCTAACCTCTGCTACGCTACCCTGCACCTGTACTATAGTATGGAGGTAATAAGTAACGTGTTTGTGTGGTGCGAAGGCACAGCTCGGCGCGGCGTGTGCTACCGATGCCGCGCTGCCAGCTTACCAGATGCTGTGATGCAGCTGAGGAAGGTCTCCACGTGCCGGTCGCACTTGGCTTCATGGGCGTATAAATAGGAGCAGGCTTGGGTGGCTCCCCGGCGACGCTCCCCGAACGACGTGCGCACTTTGTGTTTGGTTTCTCTGTGCTCCGCCCCTGGGGGTCAAGATCATTTGCATTTGCAGTTACTTCAAATTACATCATGCCCCCCACAAGAGATGAGAACACGGCGAAAACTTACCCATGTTAGTTTTGTCCTTGGTGGAAATGTATGGGCTGAAAAAGAGTGAATCCAAAAATAGAAAGGGTTTTCATTTGAGCTAAAATACAGCAAATCCATGCGTCTATAGCTGGTGTAAATAATTGATTTACAAACACAATCTGGCAATGAGCGGCAGGGGCACAGGGGTGAGGAGAACATGAGCAACGCGTGTCGGTCATCTTGTTTTGGTCTGCGATGGCAAAAAAACGATTTGATTCAAGCACACTTTTCAATGTTGCATGTTGTGCTACTCTAAGTATAGACCCCACTGGGAGGCCAGTTCAGGGTTTGCCAGAAAGACGTGGGAGAGAGAGCCATTAGCACCACGTCGGACGTGCCATGAAATGTAGTTCAGCTCACTACAACTGTAGTTCCGTGCCAGGGTGTTACGTAGCGCTGCGAGGACTCTGTTTGTTTTCGCTATCACAGCCTGTGTTTTAATAGGGGCCGCGTGTACCACGAGGATGATAAAAATACCGTAGTGTTCATGGCTAGCCAAGGGCAGCCAAGGTGTGCGAACTCCAAACAAGCTCAGTTCTCGCCTCCCTGAACAGCTCCAGCTAACCTCTGGACCTCCGTCAGGGGACAGCAACTACCACAACACCCACCCACGCGTGTACCGAGGCAGCCAACAGAGGGGGGGGTTATTCATGCATGCATTACATTGGCTCCCTCCAGGGGTGTCCAAGCCTATCGGCTTGCTGTTGTTATCTAGAATCAGCGTAGCCTGGGATCTCACAGACAGAGGATCTCCCCCCCATTGGTATCGGGATCACCGTCACCATATCCTTTTGTACGGTGGGGGTCGTTCCCGAGAATCCTTTTAACCTCTGTGTTTCGCTGTCAGCGACTAATGGCTCTGGCATCTTGACAGAGCGCTGTGGTGCCTGTCAGACCCGGCCGTCGGGGATCAAGGAGACTTAACCTACACCTTGTCCTACTTTGCCTTCTGCCCGCGTTGGCTGTGTGAACGTCTGTCTGGCGGAAGCTTGACATATCTTTCAGTGGTTGAAAAGCAGACACCAACGCAATAACTCAAGTCTAACCTGTTGCTGTTGAGATTGGGAGATATACACGGTCGTTCTAAAGTATGAAAGTATTATAAAACTATGGAAACTATGAATTGTCTCAAAAAGAAAATTGAAACCTTGCATATTGTGCAACCGACAATAAGCTCTATTTCTGAGTGAATTTCTGAGGATTTGATAATGGTGTTGCTTAAGTAACCAGTAAAGTTATCTACTTCACCATATCTGACATCCAAGAATTGAACATCTGTATGTGAGATAAGGGGCAGTGCATTTACACCAGATAAGCTACTTCACTGAGTTACTGGGGCTCACTTCAGCAACATGAATGTTGGTAATATTTCATACAGATATGTGTTAACAGGGTACTGATTACTAGCCCAATGAGATGATCTATTAGGGTAGAAATGCCCAGACTGACTGGTGTCTGTGTTACTTGTGGAGGCACTTGCCTTAATGGTTTGTCCCGTAACGTCATTCAGACAGTCTTACTATACTTGTATTGCCTTACTGTGTTTTATGTGTTCATGTGTTATACTTATTTTATTTCTATTCTATCTTGAGTGGAGTCATTGTGACAATGAAACAATTGATCTGAATCTCATAGAAATACAGATATATTCATCTGTATATAATGTAGAGAATGTCAACCAATCAACATGTATGGGCTTCAGAAGCCTACTGTAATAACAACATGTTAATAAAAACATGTATCGTCTTCAGAAGCCTACTGTCATAACAACATGTATTGTCTTCAGAAGCCTACTGTCATAACAACATGTATTGTCTTCAGAAGCCTACTGTCATAACAACATGTATTGTCTTCAGAAGCCTACTGTCATAACAACATGTATTGTCTTCAGAAGCCTACTGTCATAACAACATGTATTGTCTTCAGAAGCCTACTGTCATAACAACATGTATTGTCTTCAGAAGCTTACTGTCACAACATGCATTGTCTTCAGAAGCCTACTGTCATAACAACATGTATCGTCTTCAGAAGCCTACTGTCACAACATGTATTGTCTTCAGAAGCCTACTGTCATAACAACATGTATTGTCTTCAGAAGCCTACTGTCATAACAACATGTATTGTCTTCAGAAGCCTACTGTCACAACATGTATTGTCTTCAGAAGCCTACTGTCATAACAACATGTATCGTCTTTAGAAGCCTACTGTCATAACAACATGTATCGTCTTCAGAAGCCTACTGTTATAAATGTTAATACATGTTAATAACAACATGTATCATCTTCAGAAGCCTACTGTTATAACAACATGTTAATAACAACATGTATCATCTTCAGAAGCCTACTGTTATAACAACATGTATCGTCTTCAGAAGTCTACTGCAACAACATGTTAATAACAACATGTACCATCTTCAGAAGCCTACTGTTATAACAACATGTTAATAACAACATGCATCATCTTCAGAGGCCTACTGTCATAACATGTATTGTCTTCAGAAGCCTACTGCCATAACAACAGGCTTACTATAGCTGGTCTCCCTGTGTCTCCTCTGGGCCGATGTCCTCTTCCACGCTGTAGTCCAGCACAGACCCCACGCCGAACGCCTGGTTCTTCCGCAGCAGCGGTCTGATGGCCCGATGGTCCTCGCCCGCCACAAATTGACCGTAAAATGTCATCTTCATAAACTGCTCAAACGCCCGCTGGCCAAGGGCCTTCTTACCCAGGTCCATTATCTAAAGAGGAGACCAGAGAAGAAATGAATCATAGACCACAGACTTTTGTTTTTTACTAAGCCAATGGCCACCATCACAATGTCTGGACCAGGTAATGATCGGAAGTTGTTTAGTGAAATATCACGGTTAAAATAATGGGACATTTGTGCTTTCCTATTCACTAGAAGATCCCAAATGCATCATGGGCTGCCGTGGCTTCCAACGTGTAGCGCCACTTAAGGTCTGAATGATGCCACCGCCAGACTGTTTAGCAGACTCTTCTCTCACAGGAATAATTAAACCACAGACTTAATGGTCCCATGGATTCTGGGGATTGCGTTAGCTCTTAATAAGAGTGAAATTGGCTGGGAATATGTGCAAGAGGAACCCCAACCTGCAGTCCGCACGTAAAGCTAACTGAGAAGTGTCCGCTCATGTATTATGAAGCACTGGGCCGGATCGACTGTCTGGACCTGGACGGGTGTTCACATCACCGTCCAAAGACACGGGAGGGAACCTATCGCTGGAATGGATAATTCCATTCTTAAAATAGAGGAGCTTGTAACCTGATAGTAGACGTGAGGAGAACTCGACTAACAAAACAACTTGGACGGCAGACTGGGAGAACTTTGAAAGCAGGCCTAAAGATAGCCTACATGTAGGTTGCGTTTGAGGTGTGAGTGGTTTTATGGCATCTGGCTGTAGAACTGACTGGCAGTGTTTAGTCTGTATACTGTCAATACCAAACTATACAGCTGACCGGCATCTTATACAGGCATATAGTCGGCCTATATAAATAATAGTTCAAACTATTCAAGAAGGCTTTTGCAATTTTTAGGAAACAAATATTGTTTTCAATGAGGTTTCAAGTACATTTCAAACAGCACCTGCCGTATAACAACCTCTATATTGAATTACCTCTTTATTCTTATCGACCAGGATGTCATAAGAGCAGAGCTTGAACACAACAAGACTCCTGAGGAGTTCTAACGAGTCTTTGCTCTTGTACGCCTCCCGAGTCTGCTCGAAGTCCACGGACACCCCGCTGGGCCTGGCGTCGCCTCTGCTCTGCCGGGGGGGTCGCTTCACCTGCGACCCGGGACGCTCCTGGTGGCGGTCCTGGGGACGCTCCTGGGGCCGCTCCTGGGGCCGCTCCTGGTGGCGGTCCTGGGGCCGCTCCTGGTGGCGGTCCTGGGGGCGCTCGGCTCCCGTGGAGGCGAAGCTGGACCGCAGTCTGGCGTTGAGTCTTTTCAAAGCGGGTTCCCAGTTGGAGCCCGTCTTCACTGCATACCACATGGTGAAGGAAGGGAGCGGACGGGTCTGTCGGTCTTCACCCAAAGGAGCGACTCTTAAAGCCACTGTATGAAAATACAAGAGCGCGTCGGCTGGCGGCTGCAGGTGTGACGCGGCGCTGTCGACGACGTCCCGTTAACTCAACAACAAACATGCGTGAAGCGCGTGTCAGTGAAACAGTAGAATATACACGCAACTGATTTACATATACAGTCCTAATACACATATGTATGTATATACATATATATGCCTAATACACACAATATAACATAGAATACCTATAGGCCTGTATACAGCTGAGCCTCAAACACACAAGTACAGACAATACAAAGAGGCCTATATAAATAGATTAATATATAAGAAAGAAAACATACCATGCTGTTACACCATGCCGGTGTGTCTTTTATAGTTTTCATATTTAATGACAACAGACGAGGGCGCCATTGTACTATATAAAGTCATCTCTTGCGGCCCCGCACCCCTCCGTGTCCCTCATATGAAAATACATTTTAGAAATGACAGAGCGTTGTTGTTCAGATGGTCCGGTCTGTGGTTCAAGGCGTTACTAAAGCCTCATAACAGCCTCATTCTGAAGAGGAGGAGGATGATGATGAGGAGGATGACGTCTAATGATCTAAATGTCATTGTTGTGAACGTGATGGTGTGATGTCGTATTGGATGCACACGTGATGAGACGCTGTCCCAGAAGTCTCCTGTTGGACAGACCTACGGGTCGTGGCTGTCCCAGAGGTCTCCTGTTGAACAGACCTACGGGTCGTGGCTGTCCCAGAAGTCTCCTGTTGGACAGACCTACGGGTCGTGGCTGTCCCAGAAGTCTCCTGTTGGACAGACCTACGGGTCGTGGCTGTCCCAGAAGTCTCCTGTTGGACAGACCTACGGGTCGTGGCTGTCCCAGAAGTCTCCTGTTGAACAGACCTACGGGTCGTGGCTGGATGTTACAGCTTCCCCACAGTAACCCCGCTCTGCTCCCAGGCGTTCTGCTTTCACGGCGGAACGCCTGGGACGGGATGCTCCTGATGAGCGTTAGCGGTGAGAGAGAGGGCGGGACTTTCAGTGACATGGGTTTAAGCGGCGGGAGAGAGGGAGGGACTTCCGATGGAGGGATATCCGTTTATGTTACATGTTTCGTATATTGCTTTGTCACATTATTCGGCAAAATTCCGTATTTATTCTCCTTGGCGTTGTTGTTGTTGTTGTTGTTCTTGTCGTGTTGTCATTCCTCTCGCCCCGGAGACTGTTAACTGACGTAGACAGCTCATGGAGAGAACTGAGACCGGAAATTGCGTTGCGGTGGACCGGGATAACGCCCCAGCTCCTGATCCCGTGTCAGCTGACCCTAACGGTGGCCAAGGATAGAGTAACAAATCAGGAATTTCCCCTCTGCCACTCCTGGGAGTGCGAGACGACAAAAGTTACGGATTAAACTCCTCTCCTCAGAGAGTGGCCGAGAAAGGACACTAAATAACGGCTTTAAGTGTCTCCTAACTTTTGTTCTCGGGCAGGGAGGACATTTCCGGCTAAAGTAGATCTTTTTTTTGTCATTATTGGATGTTTAGACCCGTTGGGTTTACGACACAGCGACTTTTTTTTTTTTTTGTCTTCCTTTGCGCAGTCTTGCAGGAGCTGATGTCGCACTAAACGGAGTTATCTTCTCCGACTTCTCCGTCTGCGGTGGGAATAAGGACCTTATTGGCCCGCGGTGTGGAGTCGCTTTTTTCTTTTGTACACTTTGTCGGACGTTGGATTCGTCGATGACGTGTGGGGTGGCACATTTCTTTCCTCTGTTTGAATGCGGATTATATTTAATTCATGAGCTAAAGTCGGTCGTCGGCGACATTAACGGCACCGCTGGAGCTGGGGAACAAGACGAGCGCGTCGGCCACGACAGAGAGCGTCGCCGCTGAAGGGAAGAAGAGCCACGGAGGCGCCCAGGAGGATGCATCCTGATGGACAATGGCATTGAACAACTCAGTTGCATTAGTTGCGGTGGTTACTTTATTTGTTTGCTCCTGCTTTGGCCAAGAACTCAATCCGAGGGGCAGGAATGTATGCAAGCCACTCGGGTAAGTGTTTGTCCGCCTGCACACTGCTCATATAGGCGTGCTGGCCCCTCTTAACAAGGGACAGGTATGCGCGCCGCAGCCCTTGGCCGGTGGCCGGTGGTTGAATGTGCTTTGGAGGACTCGTTGTGTCTGTTTGTTTGACTTGATAACACGCGTCTCTGCGCTTCTCTGCGGCCGCCTTCTAGCAATGGAGGGGGGGGGGGGGGGGGGCCCCCCCCGGGGGGGGGCC
>OMNR01015510.1:2323-14484 GCA_900303205.1 Mora moro
GGAATCCAAAATCTGGTGGTACAAGCTGTGTTCTTCGAAGGCCAAGGTGTAAAGCAGGCCTGGGCAGCCAGAGTTAAACACAGTGGCGTAGTCGGGGTGGAGGAGGAGGCGGGCGCAGATAGGTTGGGCCGGGCCGGGCCGGGCCTCCCCTCGCTCCTTCACTTCCTGCTGCAGCTTAAAAGCGTCCGTCCGCCCAGCCTCTTCCTGTGCACCGAAGGCTCCGATTTTTTTGTCTACACTACAATAGCGACGGCTCGCACCACTCCTCTCCTCTTGACCAGTAACCTGACCAACAGAAGTGTACACCCGATCCGGGGCGCAACCTTAATTGTGTACGTTTTTCAGAGCCGTCTCAAGCTGGGGCCCGCGTTGTCCTTTCCCTCTCCTCTGGTTGCCGGGTGGAAAAAGCTTCAGGGTGTGGGCCGCCGGACCCCTGGTCTGCACCTGTCTCTGGGGGATCAGGGGCGGGCCCGTGGCGATCAGGTCTGATAAGGATGTGAAGCGTGGCATGTGAACAAACCAAGCGGCAGGCCCTCCGCTGCTCACGGGACCCTCCTCCTCCCTTTCCACAAATGCCAAAAGCCAATCCAAAAGATGTGATATGGTGAAGACGGAGCAAGCCTGTCCTTGTTTTGCGGTGGGAGGCAGCCAAGGGTTAACATTACATGCAGAACAGAGGGCCACTCTTCACACCAACACTCCACCAGCAACAAGACGCTGAGGCTCATTTCACAGATACCTGTTCAGAACGAGCCCATTTGAGCGCCATGGTGTGTGTGTTATGGATGAAATCGCAAGCCTCCCAAACCTGCCCTGGGACAAGTGATTCCTCACACGTTGCGGGGGAGAAGGTTTGCCAAAAGAGAATTTAAGGAGAATGGAGGAGTGAAAAGATAAATCGTTCTTAATAGTTAACTACTAGGATACACCCATGAGACAATTTGGTATATAGTAAGGCAAAGCAACAACACCACAAAACTAATGAGAATACACAATATAATACTGAATAAATAAGTTTCCTTTGATTTTTTTTCTCTCGCAAGCGTTAATGGATATATATGTGGGATTTAGACATTGTCACAGAATATTACAGCGATCGTCAAAGTTAAGGAAAGCATGGAACAAACCTGTCTAGTGACAGGTAGTACAACAAAAACAAAAGGCAGCACTAGTTCAGAACAAGGTTTACCAGAAGTGGGCAACATGGACACATAAAGTGCTTTTGTTCTAAATGCTAGTCATCACATGATGTTCAAGAGACTTCTTCACTTCAAGGTTCTGCCTGGAGAGGATCACACTGCGAGCATCATATGACCCCGCCCTGGTGGCTTACTTCTCTGGAGAATGGACCCCCACCAGAACCTCTCCCTCCACACTTACTGTCAACCCAAGTTGTGTGAGACGTGGCTCATTGCTAAATTACATGAATATTCTTATCCCTCTCTCATCAATGAAATACCTGCACCCACAA
The DNA here is from genome assembly GCA_900303205.1 of Mora moro. Taxonomy (NCBI): domain Eukaryota; kingdom Metazoa; phylum Chordata; class Actinopteri; order Gadiformes; family Moridae; genus Mora; species Mora moro. Next base: position 3,795 of record OMNR01015510.1, read on the forward strand.
CACACACAGAGACAAACTGTCTCACACACGGACCACTATGGAAAAACAGCTAAAGCTTCAGATTCTTCAAGTCTTCAGGCATTTCTCTTACAACACACACAATGGCAATATGAGACTGTGTTTGACTTGTGTACCACTGGAAATAATAACCTGGGGCATTTCATCACGAGCTCGTCCACAGAATCAGTTGAGAGCATGCATAATATTCTCTGCTGTTTTTACATTGGAAATGTGATAACGCACAAGTTGCAGTTGTCAAGCAAACTTAATAAGAACTGTGTGCCGTTATGGGTGCTGTAAACGACCTTAATAACGCTGATAATGTCCTAGACAAAGTCGAAAGTTTAAATGCACAAGATGGTTGGTGTGACATGTGTGTGAGGCTCGCCATCCCATTCTTAACTGGAATCATAAGTAACAGGAAAGGACAGAGGCATACGTGTAGACTTGAGGGCCATGCACACCCGCTGCACACAGCAGATAGAGTACTTACCACTTTCCATTTCGTTGCCCTTCTTGGCGGTGGGCGTGTTGCCCATGATTGCAGGTCTATGGTCGAGTCCCTCGGCTGGCGCTGAGTTCTCTTTACAAGCCTTGAAGTGTTGCTGACTGCAAACGGCGCTTGCCTGGGTAGTCTTGCTAGCTACTAGCTAACCGATATCATTATCAACTAAAAAATGTAAATATTTCATCCACTACTTCTCGTTGGCGAGTTTGAAAAACTCCAGTTAGGCACATCCAATGCTAACGTTGTTGGTAAGCTAGGATACCAAGCAAACCAACATCAAACGAGTACGGGCTAGTCACTTTGCAGATTCCCAAATACGCTCCGGTTCTGTTGAGGTGACTATTTGCCTTGAATTATCTTAGTATTCTGACAATTGCCAGATTGCATCCAGATCCTCTGATGGGGACGTCGAAACCAAATATTTTCCAACGAACCCTAGCGAGCTGCTTAGCTGGCTAGCTAGCGTTAACTACCTGTCAAATCCTTCGCCGTTGTACCCTGGCCTGTGCCTCAACTTGGCTAGCAGCTAGCCAGGTGCTACCACTGTGCTGTCGGGCCTGTACAATTAATACGAAAAAGAATATTGAAACGACTCCGACGCTCTGGCTTAACGCAGTCGAGATCGCTTCCTGGTATTTTTAAAACGGGCGTCAGATACGACGATTTTCTGGGAGCAACCATCTATTAGGCTATCCCTAAAGTCAACAGCCCCGCTCCATTAATCTTGAGACCACAGCGAGTAACTCCAGCCATCCATCCACTTGGTCCCGCCCCCGCCCGCCGCTCATTGGCCAGCGCTCAGGCGACCGTCGTCGTAAGACAACTGTTGATTGGATGTGCGTCGATATATCGAATGATTTTGGCAATGGGATTTGTCTGTCAAATAGTTTCATCCCGCCTCTCAGGCTAGACGGCGCGTCTGGAAATGTCTATTAAACGTTATTTTTTTTGTATCGTTTTAACGATAAACGCTTAGTTGCGAGTTTCGTCTTGGATCCAGTGGCAAAAATCGCATGGCGTCACCGCACCGTTATATTTGATACGTGATATATTCGAAGTTGTTACGCCTACAACCCGACGAATTGGATGTGACGTAAATAGTCTATTTTTAGTATAAATGCAAGCTCAATCCTAAAAAAACAAAAACCTGTTTTTCTATTTTAACTCTGGCCAAGAGTAAAATTTCAATTCATAACACACGTTTCATAATTTGAATGTTCTTCAGTTTAGCAATGAATATAGAATCCGTTTCAAGCGATTCGCATCAGTCATACATACATATGAACATTTTTTATTTTGAAGTCAAGATGGCAGTAAAAAAGAAAAGAAAAACAAATGCAGGAGATTTAACCCCTCAACCAAGTTTAACCAATACCGAATGCATGGGGGTATATATATATATATAAGTGCAATAATAATGTGAATGGATATACAATGGACATTTCCATAACAGTAATGTTTAACGATTTTTTTTCTTTTCTAGTGAAAAACGTGAAAATATTTTGTTTCGTCAGATCAACATGAGCTTCAATAAAAAGACATTCTATTGTTAACCAGCTCAGCTGCATCTTGTCCAAGTGTTTGCCCCTCCACAGTATTTTAAGATAGTCACCATACTGCCATGTTAAGGAACTCCCCCCGTATGCTGATAATTATGACCGCCATTTATCTTCTCCATACAGAAGAACACTCAGTCCATGGTCAGAGTTCAGGGTTAGCTAGGAGGCAAACCTATCTGTACATCCAAGAAGGAGAGTCCATTCTTCAAAAATAAGCCTAGTGCTGAATGATCACAATTATTGGGACATTGGGAGTGTTTATAAGCAGTCCATGGAGTTATCGGGCAGTAGTCCCAGGGGAGGGGCCTTGCCAGGGAGACAGGATGGAGGGAGCATGGAGTTGGACGCAGGGTCAACGTTTTCAGAGTCTTCCATACGCTCCGCACAGCCTTCCCAATTTATGTGAAATCTCGTAACGCGTGGGTTGGACGCTAGGATGTTTCTCTGGAGCTAACAAGAGGAAAAAGACAAACAAAATATGAACCTTATGAGAAAGAACATTTGTGGACTCAATGACATTTTAACAACTTCCTATGACCCTAAAACACACATGCATAACAAAACAAAAAAAACCTAAAACATGGCATATCACAATCTGGCATTTTCATATCTCATATCTGTATTTCTTATTAAGCCTCATTCAAAGTAGAGATATCCACTAGGCAAATAAGTCGGCCTATATTCATTATGATCATGAAAATACAACTCACAATTGACTTTTTTGGCTCCATCGCACAGAATATTATCATGAAAGTAGTATGAATAATTTTGGCATAACAACACAGTTGATTGGTTGCTATTTAGCTTGTTATCATAGCAAGGCAGTTGATTGGACAACTCAACAGATGCAATGCCTTTAGTTGATGTTGACATTAACTACAACAACTCTCATACTATTTTTTTCTACCCCCCAGTGTCGATGGCCATCAGACTCTGTATTTGAACTTAACAGCAATGCATATTTTTGGATTGGCTGATTTTTTGTATTATTAACGAGGCTATACAATCTATTCCTGTTTGTAATTGTGTCTGTCTATTTTATACAGTCTATATGGTTTGTGTAGTGACAAGTTGCGTCCAATCGATCAGAATACCGAGGGTGCACTCATGGCGCGACCATAAATTGTCTTACTATAATTGGAGTACTATAGTTAACGCACACTATTATTAATGATAATTATTGAATAGGTTTCCTATTTCCTACTTTCTTCTTTTTGATACATGGCATTAATGAGCAGGTTGGGGTCCATTTCACTACTGCTGTGAAGCATTTGGTGCCACCAAATTAAAAGGTTAGTGGCACCAGTTAGTCTTGAGCCCTGGTCTATTGGAATATTGGCATTAGACTCTCCAACAACAGGTTCAAGACCATACAAATGGTGCACCATTAGTATGGTCCCAGCAATTGAAATATTTTGTACATTTTAAAGTATATTTTACTATGTTGTACGTAGTACATGGGTTTCGTTTGATCAACTATCCTTTGCATGAGGATCCAGGCCGCCATTCAGAGCTCAATACCATTAATGGAAGAGAATGCTACAATCCTCATTCAGCACAAAGATCAGCCAAAGCAACCATGATGACTCAGCAATGCATCTCACTTGGCTTTTGCTTAGACTTTAAGTACAGTAGAAAAAAACACTAAGGGAATATGGCTTTAATCACTCAAGTTTTTCTTTTTTTTTTGTTTGTTTAAAGACATTGTGCATTGAACTCTGGATGGCAACCTGGAGCAAAGTATCTATCAAGACTAAATATGTTTATAGCAAGTATAAAATAGGCATAGACCTCTGATGCTAGTATTCCTCTGGTCATTCAAATAATAGTGACGAGAGAAGTGTTGTCTGTCTTACCTGTGTGTAGTCAGGTTTGATTGGTGGGTTTTCACGCAGTTCGGGGTCAGTATATTCATTGTTTACGTAGTAGCCAATACGAATGAACTCCTGGCCACGGTACGTGCAGGTGATTAGCACTACAGTAACACCAACAGCATCACTCTCAGGGATCAGGCCTGTGTTGGGGGCATCAGCCTGTCAGGAAACAGCAACAGATACATGATCATCAATAAACTGTCATCTTATGAATAAACTTTTACCTTACAAGTAGTAATTAGCCATTTTTAGACTTAGAAACATATTCAATTAAATGCTTTGCATAGGCCTGGATATTTAGGTGCAACAATTTAACAGATTGCTTTTTCAGGTAACGAACGCAATCTTCAAAGCTTCAAATGTTATATTGAAATTTAACAATACATTTTTTTTATCTGATCTAAACCAAAACTTGGGGCTTTAAAAATAAACATTTTTCAACAAAACAAAAAAAATGTTATTACCTGAAACACAAACATGTGCCTCCCAGCTGGTACGGGTCCAACAAGGACAGAATCAAGGGTTTGATCGTATTCTTCACTTTCTGCTGATCCCACATAGATGATCTTCCACTCCAAGTCTAGAAAACGACAATATAAGGATTAGGCATGACAGTAATCAGATATATGTGACTTGTCCTAATTTAGATAGAACAATACAACTTGTGTCTAAAGTATTCACTTCAGTAAATTAATGAATAGTATTTCACATCTTAAATGAAAACAACAAAAGGTATAAATCCACAAAAAGACAGTTTGTGCCAATGTTTCCCTCAACATCTGACTTAACATGCGGCCAGTCTCTGCTCGTCATTGCTGATCGTATTTGAAGACTAAATGATGCCACCCTGAGTCGACTGGGGTATCACAACTGCTGTCATATTTTCCATCACTTGTCATTTGTACCTGACATTTATATCTGAAGTGCAACCGATGTAATACTAACATCTACATACGCATTTAGCTTGACATAAACAAAAGCAAAAAGAACATTTGCGCATTTTCCCTCCATAGCACGGTAACAGCGCATAATACAAAGTGGACCATTAACATAATACAGATTATTACAATTTCTTAGGGAATGCAATACGGTTATCTATGCAAAAAAAGATAAGAAAAAATGAAACTTCAGTTAGTAGTTAATTATGGTTTGCACACCTGGTCTGTATATGTATAATTCAAATGCCTCTTTTCATGTGTGCTAACGTAGCTAGTTCCCATGGTGTTTCATTTCTCGTGAATAGAAAAACCCACTGGGTTATAATTACCTTCTGGGAGGTCCTCCATGCACTCAAACGTTATTTCAAATTGGAAAGGGTTTCGAAAGGGGCTCGGGTTATCCAAAACTGAAACATTGAGCACTTGCACCTTCGCCATTGTTGAAGTGCTAAACCAGTTAGCTAATGTCTTCAAAACAAAATTTCCCGGGAAATACTTTTTGTCTTGGATAGTCCTACGCTTCAACAAAAAAGTGGTGAGGTGTAGTTGTTGTTATTGACAAGGAAAAAACCTCGATTTAGATAGCGGAGATGATTTGGACGACCGCTGACGAATAAATGTAGCTTTGTATTATATCAGTTTAGCAGCAACAATAATATCTTTGTAACACATTACCCTCTCCCGCCGCTTTGACAGTACCCAGGCACCTACGCGCGTACCGCAAACATTGATTGGGGGCGGTGACACTTTCCAAAAGTAGAGGGGAAAAATGACACCGCCCCCTAGTGTTAGAGAAGGCAAACAGTCACGATTCGAATCGTCCGTCAATGAACAAATCAGCCAATCACCCCACAAACAAATCAATTAATCTAATATTATGTTTATTATATTTGGCGCGCTGTGGTCTGGCAACATAATAGCATGTTTTTGTATGATTGTACAAAATGATATACAAAATTGTGTAATTGTTTTTCTTAACTTCTTAGAATGAATAATTAAAACGGTAAGATATGGAGAAGCACTGAACAAGATATGTTCAGTACTAAAGTACTGTAGGACTACGTAAGAATAATGATCCAGTAAAATATGTAAAACACTGCCATCCAACGGGCAGTGGGCCTACGTCAAGTAAATCAAAAGTTCAAAGCGGTTTCATGGAAATGGGTGTCTCCACTATATCCACTCATCACCTCGGCCAATTTTTTTGGAAAAAGCTTCTACTAGTGATAAACCTCAAAATGATAAACCTATTCTGTAATTTTTGCAATTGTTCAGTCCCCATCATACACATGTTCTGCTGCCACTCCGTGAAACCAGGATTAGATGAGGATTATGGGATATTTGACCGGTGGGCCGCCGCGTTCACGCTTGAAATATTTCAGGAATGTTATCTTTTCATGTTGGGAAAATGCAATAAAACCCCACGGAGGCGCTATTTTATGTCAATACGACAGATTGCCAGGTTAGACCAGACTGCAAACTTCCAAGAGCAGTTCTAAAGTAAACGATTTGCTGCGAGTTTTCAAACTAAATAAAACTGTGACCCACAGGCAAAAAAGAAAATACTAATGAGGGTGAATTAGTGCATGTGACTTCAGGTATTGCCTGTACGTCTTTTCTTGTTATATCAGGCCTCTTTTTTCTGGCGAAGTGAATGGCCGGAGATCAGAAGCCAGCGTTGCACTGCTTCACTACACCTGCATTTTTTCGACTCGCGCGCAAGGGGAGTGAAACAAAAGGCAGTCTGTCCAGGGCCAACAGGTTGATACTGCGCTCAGGTACTGTAATGTGAAACTGAACCACGTGACCCAGGGCGATTTGAACAGTACAAAAAAAAAACGGAAACCAACAGGTAGTCTGGTAGTCACCGTCGTAGTCGCGCCGGTCGTGTCGAGAGACGAGGATAATCCAACTCCGCGAATCAACCCGCCTTATATATTGAATCGATTTTAGCGTATTGTGGACTCCTCAACGGGACTATGTCAGTGGTTTATAATGGGTAAACACGCCTGCCCCTCTCACGGTTTCTTAAGGTGCGACGGAACGACGTGTTTCAGGGTTGTGATGAATTAACGCCACTGGTGTATTTCCTGTTTCTCGGATCACCTGGAAGCAGCGCAAGGTAAGGTCAACTGTGTGTAAAAGGAAAGTAGGCTGTGTTCCGTAATTCAAAGGCATACACTTTCATTGATACAGCTCATATCATACAGACTACTTGTTTTGTTGTGAAGGAGGTGGATACCTCATCATAGTCTAAATGTAGATTGATGTCTACATTATTATTTTATTTTTAAATAAAGTAGCCTATTGTTACCATTCTTTCAGGTAATTATGTCCAACGAGGCATATAGCCTACCAAAGGACTAATTTAACACCAGGTTATGGCTGAATAACGTACTTTTTATAATCAGTTGATAACAGGTGAATTACACAGACACAAATGATCTAATGGCTCAATAGGAGTTGAAAATGGTGTACAGTCACAGTCAAATGTTTGTATTTGTTTTACAAACATATGCCTAATTCAAATCTCTCTTCCGGAAGGAATTGAAAGATCCCTCTGTGAATGTGGGGCTTGATGAAATGGGCCCGAGCTGATGTGCTGCGTCTCTCATTGCCCCACTACCCCTACTCGGCCCTCCTGGTCACGGGGAGGGATGGCAGGAGTCCCGGATATGCTGGCCATGCCTGGTCTCCTGGCCGGGGGTGTCTTACTGCTAGTGTTGGGCAGTAATCCTGTTTGGGGTGAGTCAGTTACCATAACTTCTCCCACACAAAGCACAAAGCAATAGTCATTTCTAACCACATTTCAGCGTGCAGGTGCTTGTTGATACACTGTGAGGACACCTAAGCTAGTGACACGTTGCGTGAACAGTTGTGTCTTGCTCTGTGTGAATGAGACGGCTTAGTAAAGTTGAGGTTTCAATGTCACCGGTCTATATTTAACTTCTTTTGTTTTGATGTTCAAATGTAGGACATGGCAGAGTACATAATTAATTAACAGATGAAAAGCAAACAAGCTCATGTTCATACATTCTGGTACAGGATATTAGCAGACATTACTTAAGGGGAAAAAAACAACTTGTGGTGGTTCTTCATCGACTCATCGGCTTTTGCACCTGGGAAGATTACTATTTGCCTTCAGTAAATGATTGACATAGTTTGTAGATCCTAAGAGAGGGGGTTTCAGGCTACACACATTTTTAACCAGTGGTTACACTGAGCTATGTCTATCTATAGCCACACTACGTGGTTAAAATAATGATTCAAGTTTTATAAACGCACACACCACAAGTTTTTGGTAAATATTTATACACTGTGTAACTGGAACGGTCAGCATTCCAAGGCCGATACTCCCTCCTTTTCCTCCCCCTCAAGTTTGTTAGTCAAGTAGTTACAGTCTAGTTAGGCGACGTCTCTGGGTGATCACAAGGGCACTCAGGGGTAAAATGGCGGAGAAATGTGGGGCCGACGGGATTTAAATGCTCACTGGTGGCTTTGCTTCAAAGCAGTGGCCATTATGTGGTCAACGGGTCTTTACACTACTATAATTATACTATAATCGCAAATTCTGCCTGTAATTCCACATATTAGGACGTTCTGACAGTGCTTCAGATGTTGCTGTTGTTGTTTGAGTGTTTGTCGTTTTTGTTCTACTCTATTTGCAGGCGCTAATGCCGCAACGACAAAGGCCCCGGCTACAAATACCACCAGCGGGAATGAAGACAAGGTACTGTCATATTCTGTCAAGCCAAGAAAACTCACAAAGTATCCAGCCATCCAGTGTTTACAATGGCTCTCTGTTCTTCTTTTGTTTTTTTTTTCTTTCTCTCTCTCTCTCTCTCTACCTTCAGGAACACAAAATTGCGGTTATTGTGGCCCCCCTTGTTGTACTGGGGGTCCTGGCAATAGCTTTGGTTGTTCTCGTCTGGCTTCTCTGTGTGGTCAAGAAGAAGAGACAGACGGAGGGAACCTACAGGCCCAGTGCCGAGGAGCAGTCGGGCGTGCGCAGTGTGGAAATGCCAGATGCGCTCAAGCTACCGAAGGAAGAAAGACTTATTTGACCGGACCAGACAATACTTTTATATTGCAATGAGAAGGTCGTCGTGTTTACGTGACGGGAGAATTTGGATATGGATATTGTCGACGGTGGTGGGATCAGACTGAAGCCGGATCCGCTCAGGTGGCGCGGGACCACCGGTGTCATAGCAAAGGTTTGAGGTCTCACTTCAACTGAGGGTCTCCTTGAAACCGATTTTATTCAAAGCGCAATAGCAGCAAGCAACTGATTATAAGATCAAGGCGGGGTATTTCAACGGAGGAAACTTCACTGCACTGGATGAACTGGGAGCTGCAATACCCTGCAATAACTTTTGATCAAATTTAAAGAAATACTTTCATCAATGTTTTACCTGCCTGACAATAGATGATCAAGTTACAGTATAATACTTGGTCATTTATTCTTACAAGCTGCTATTGTTAATAGTCACAAATACATCTAAATTAATATGAAAAATATGGTAATGTTCATGCTACTGTAAGGTACAGTACATCATGTGTGAATTGATTTCCAATGATCATGTCTTGCTTATTGTGTTCTGTAACCTCCGACACATTTCAGAGGCCTGCTCGGGTCAGTATAGTCACATTATATTTTGCTATTTATTCACACCCCGCCTCCATCAATGTGCTTTCTGATGAATCAGGTTCACACTAATAACACTTAAAGCAACTTCAATAGCTTTAAGTGGAGAAGAAGTGTATGTTTCATTAAAATGGATCAACTGGAAAAATTCTTAAGAACATGGTTGTTGAAAATGAAATATATTTATATTTTTTAATCTTGGTAATCAAACTAATTTCAAGCTAATTTATATAATTCCATGTTTTAAGTCAAATTAAACACTAAATGTTTTACTGTGATCATGAAATGTATCCCTTGTTTTATTTTATTAATAAAATTGACTCATCATTTCAGTCTCTTCAATCGTCCTGTAGAGGGCACTATCACAAACCCTAGCCTAAATTTCCATAATCATTCAAGAGAAATGAATGTACAATGTATGTTGTTGTTTTTTGCATGCATGCTTTCCATGAACAAATGATAGTCATTAATGAATCAATGATGACTCTTCAATGAATACGTCACTCACACAAAAGGTGAATAAATAGGTTGCCTGTTTTTTCAATTGGATCATATTCTACTCAATTTATTACTCGATGGGTTTATCTATAAAAAGCATTTTTGACCCTTTACACAATTGTTTTTGTTAGTAACCTTTTCTTATCATCATGCTGTGTATGTTGTCAGAACACTTAGGGATTAGATTACTATTATGGGGTTATAATTAAATAAAAGCAGAGACAGTTAAGAGTGATTTCAGTTTTTATTTGTAACTTTTAATTGTTCACCTAATTTCACAGTTGTTTTGCATTTGACAAGGAAATGAAGAGGGGGGGATGTATAAGGAGTAAGATAATTCAGTGCATTCACAACATACAAACCAATTTCAACCAATAACACTAACACAACTGTCAAGTGAACACCAATCCCTAACACTACAGCGATAGTGCTTGAGGGTGATGGGTTTTTGAAAGCGCGTAACATAAGTGGCTTGGGTTTGGGTCTTGGCAGTGAGATGGGGACATGTAGTGGAAGGTTTCCGTTGTTGTTTTTTAGGCCACTTCTTCTTCTCCCTCCTCCTCAAACTCCCCCTCCTCGGCGGTGGCGTCCTGGTACTGCTGGTACTCGGACACCAGGTCGTTCATGTTGCTCTCGGCCTCGGTGAACTCCATCTCGTCCATGCCCTC
>OMNR01015658.1:2355-14279 GCA_900303205.1 Mora moro
CATGCATATTAAAATCAATCATATTTGTATTTGTTGGTTTCTAAAGCAGCCATTTGTGTGATACATGTGATGTACAATTTACAATTGCAGTGACGAAGTGGATAGAACACGTTTTATTATTATTATATATATATAATGTTTTATTTGTATACATCGTCTTAATGTCTGCTGTACGCATTTGTATTTCCTGGCGGTAGTAGTATTGGTCAGGGTTAGTCCTTTTACCAACTATACATGGAGATGTACAAACTACAAAGAACATAAGGTTAGAATGGATTTTTTTTTCAAAGGAAATGATGCCATACAGGCAAGCATAGCATCCGTCCTGACAGAGATGCCCAGGGCACACAGTACGCTTCACAGTAAGCAGATGGAGGCAGGCATCTCCACCGCATGTTCATTAAAAGGAGAAGGAAAAACACGACAACAAATGATTTTTAACATTCATTTACTAGAGATGAGAAGAAGAAGGGAAAAAAACAAAAACATCTGTATGGTTTAGGTTCAATGCAATTGCTTCCCAAAGACGAGCGCGCCCATGAGGACGAGAAGGAAAGCTGTTGGAACACGCCGGAACATTTGGAATTCAGCACGTGTTTCTTTTTTTTTCTTAAAAAAAAAAGAAATGGGATTGTGTACATATCCGTGTGCTGCAAATTGACGTTACACTGTCCAGTGACAGAAAGCAGATGTTTTCATCGAGGGATGTGTGAGGAAACGGAGCAGAACTGATCTGTCTTTTTGTTCATGTCTTCACTTGAATACAATGGATCTGATGTGACAGCAAACTTGTGTTGTGATACAAAGAGCTGTAGTCTACACCATTTTGCATCTTTCTGAACATGTGTTTTTTGTAATAAATGCCGCAAATATTTGATCTAATATAGCCTGTGTAGTAATATAATAGTTAAGTGCAAATGTTTACTGAACTGGATGAGCTGGCCTCCCATTCCCTGGATGGATAGATGGCTGGACAGACTGGTAAAGGGATGGATGGATAGACAGATGAACGTGAACTGAAGCACTTATCATGTTTTCAAAGGTCATTAAGTATGAAAAGGATGAACATAAAGTGAACAAACACATTGTAGAACCCAACGTCTCATAATAGACACTCAAGATTCAAGACTTTTAGTTTCCCTTTCATTGTGGATAAAGATAAGTCATTCAAATGTGTCCAAACCAGAGTCTGATCTATTGCATTAACATCAACACATGGCTAAATGTCTGCATGCTCTAATTGGTTTGATAGAAATGCGCACCACTTGGTGTTCTACCCGTCATTACTTCTCCCATGTATTGCGCTATATTTCAATGGTTTTCAATGTGTTTTCAATGTTTCAATGAGTTATTATTGAAAGTAGACCGCTCAACAATTGAATTTAAAATGGTGTCAACTGATGGCAGCTTGGTTGACAAGGACCAAGAAACAAGGACATAGTTTTGTATAGAATACACAACGTTGCTGAAGTAAATTACATTTTTCTCCTGCAAGACCCTGTAATGTTTGGGTCAGCATGTGCCCTATATTTAACATCATTATTCTGTCCAAGGTTAGGAGTTTCAGGTTTTTTGGAATATATGTTTACATTACAATATAATTCAATCTAAATGTTTGACGGCATGTTCCTGATGTGAGGTTTTGGTAACTTGGGAAGGTGCCATGCATGCAGTGAGTTCCAGCTAAAAAAACACTATTCTAGGAGTTTTATGGATTTTTAGATGAATATAACCGGAGGCACGACAGTAATAGTTAGAAAATGTGAGATGGATGTTCCTGTTCCTTGCTTTATACATTCAAACACAATTTGGACATGCATTCCTCAACAATACCTTGAGCGAACCAAAGAAATGTGTTACATTTTTGCTTTTATGTGCACTAGCATGTGCATACAATAAGAAATATAGTCATAGTTTGTCTGTAGACATTCCAAATAAATGTGACAGGTTTCCGCTTTCAACGTCCAAAGGTCCTGAGCCATGCGTAAAGCTGGGGCCACACTATACCATTTTATGAATCGGAAAGTGTTATGAAGCGATTGAGCAGCGCACACTTAATGACTGACATATGCCACACATAACCAGGGACAGACTGGGGCAAAGATGGTCCATGACCTTTTGACCCAGACTGACCCACAACAGGCCACGGCTCCACAAATATCCAGGCACAATCTGAACAATTAAGTAATTACATTTTTTTAGGGATATTTTAGTGAAGCCAGGAGAGACGCTCATGAGGGTTTGATCACCCAGACTGGTATGGTCCTTTAACACGAACAGTAGTACAGCATGCATATGATGTGGCTGCACTACTGTACTCTGGCCCCAAAGGGCCATATGGTGGCCAAGCCACCACTGTACACAACAACTGTAGTCTTTGGGGAACAGAAATCTAAAGACAGATGCAGTTTTGTGCTCCCCTGCACCCACTAGAGTTTACTCTCCCACAATGTTTTGACACCATGTTTTGGCTCCTCCTTTGTTACAAATATTGAAATTAGTATTTTAATGGCAATTCGCGTCTTTGACCCACAGTCAAAGTCCCCAAAAAAATCGAACATGTTTGATTGAATCTGGACCATGCCGACTGGGGTCGTATAGAGAAAGATTTTCACTCACATATGCAAATGACTACGGGGTCCGACTGCACGTCTGCCCGACTGAAGCTGCATATTCTGGAATCTGCCTGACTTCAAATCGTTCACAAATTGGGCTTGAACATTGTGTAGTGTGGCCCCAACATGCACGCACATATAGAGCACACAAAAAGTCAAACATTGTGATCCGCTCTCCAGGGTTCCTTTTTTTGTTTTTATACCTCTCCGTTTCTCTCAAATCCCATCTCTGTTGCCAATAAGGTAACATATATTGGATTATCCAGCCCTGTCCACTTCAACTCTCTCAAATATTTCCTTCCTGTTTGTCTCCAGAGAGTTTGGAGAAAGGGGAGAGAGAAGGGGTGGCCTGGAGGAGAGGGCCAATAGAGATTTTTACCCATTTCATTGTAATGAATCTCAGTTGTTCTTGAAGGTAACCATGGATACAAACCCTGTCTGTGAAGATAAGAATATGTTTTGTTAAGAAATATCCACCTCTTCAAGCATTCTGCTCTGGTCCTTCAAAACATTGTGGAGATGTTTACACGGCACAGGCTCTGACTGACAAGCCGGAGGTAACTTCTTGACAAATGAAAGGTCTGCAACAAAATAAAAAATACTAACAATGTTGGCTCATATATAAAACTATTGTAAAAAAAACCAGATGCTTGGTCAAAGAGAGCAAAATAGGAAAATAAAATGCCAACCACTGGACTGTGGAACATCATCATCATCATCATCATCCATAAATACCTAGTTACATAAACCTTAAAGATGGTTTACAAAAGTGCTTAGACATTAAGAATAAAATCTATAAATCTAAAAAATACATCAAAAAGGTTAAAAAGGTCAAAAGCCTGAGCAGCCCTCTGGAAGCCGGGTCCCAGTAGATCCCTCCACACCATCAGAAGTCTCTCGTTAGGTAGTAAGGATAACGCTGCACAAAGAACCATGGGCCAATCAGCAATGACCAGCAAAGACTTCACCCCCTCCCAAAACCCCTGAATGTTAATACACAAAGACCTACCGTACAATTTAGAAGCGTAACCTCATCCTTAATCGATTCCCCCGGCCGGCATCTGTGGCCGACAGATAAGCTATATTAGTGACTCTGCTCCTACATCCAATGAAGTCCTCCGTTCTTTGTGTGTGAATACCAAGTCATAGATATGGGTGGGGATGCTCTTTACTGCAGCTGCAGCAGCATAGGTTTGAATATAATCTAGACTAGAGGGAAGACTTCTGTTTGATCATATCTGAGCAAAAACATGAACAACAACAAGGAGAAAAACCCAATGGTTGCTTTGGGTGGTCTCTGGGTGGTGTTATTAGAGGGGTGATGTCCTGATCAACAATGTGAGAGAACTTGGGAATTGTCAGGGAAAGACTCGGACAAAAGAAATCGAAAGAGTTCAATTGCCAAGTTCAAGTTGTATCATGTTGTTGAATAGAGCTTCTTCTATTTGTTTTATTTTATAGAAATACATTTGTGTAATTTAATGCAGAATCAACTGTACTGAAAGTATTACAACAACAACAACAACAACAACAACAACAACAACAACAACAACAACAACAACAACAACAGTATTGGACCAACAACATGGTCCAACGAAAATTTTAAAAACCTTAACTTCAAAGTAAAAAGTGGTTCATGTAATATTTTAGTGATGACTTCAAATAATATATTGATGGTCAGGTTTCACTTTTATTTATGATTGACAAAACACACAGAAATGTACGCCACATGTTATAAATAAAAGTTCAACGCAGCGTTAGAGTTGATCTTCAGTTGTGGAGAAATAGCCTAGCGTTATGCATAATACATTTTGTGCCTTTGAATTTTTGCTTTTAGGCTTCACATTTGCATCCCATAAACACATCTCAAAACTAAATCTCTTGGTGACAAACGGAGCCGGCACAAGCAGCCTAGAAAAGCAGGAAAACAGATCAAACCATTTAGGCGTAGCCAACGTTGGTTCGATGACAATTGGTTCAACTGCAAACCTAATGTAATAAACTGATACTGTAGGTTTACATTGCAGCTCTGGATCTATCAATTCTCCTTTACAGTAATAATGCTATTTGCAACAAAAATGACTACACACGTACATGCACTCTGGAAAAATAAATATTTAAAATACTAATAAATATGTTACATTCTTCACAACAAAGTGTAAGTAAGCAAGTAAGCCTAACCATTAAATTCTTCTTTTAAGTAACACCCAGGTAAAGGAAGAAACCGTCTCCCACACATGAACATTTCTTTAGCCTTAAATCCTCTTGACTATCACTTAACAACAATGTTCTTTGAAAAATGCTCGAGACTCCGAGCACATCACAGTAATAAGGGTGCCTATTAAAGCAAAACATACTTCTTGGTGACTTTGTGACTGAATGGGTTTTTTAGACAACAATCAAAGTCTTTGGCACAGAAGGTACTGGCTGTTTGTAGTGAGGCAGACCTACACTGCTAGTGAGTGGCTGAAAAAAATAATCACTTTTGGTTGTTTAATAGGGTATTTTAACAGTAAGGAAAGAAAAACATACTGAATTATGCTGGCCTTGTCCTTTAAAGTAACCATTAAAACGAAAATGTCTGGCAGACAGTCTGCTATGCGTGATCACCAATGTTATTTTCTATTCAATGTAGTTAGTGGCCACATCTATGATTAGGCAACAACAATATGTTGACATTTGGCATTACATTACCAGCTCACTGAAAAGAGAAATTTTCACATTCGTTATTATTTTTATTACATTCAGAGCTGTGTTTTTTTCATCATGACTATCATTTTAGGAAATTATCGTTGTAACAACAAATATCTCAGTGGAGGAATAATAAAATCATATGCTGTGTATGTATGTTGGAGGACGTGTGCACACATTTTCATCTGTATTAATGTATTAATATTATGTGATTGTATTGTCTGTAATGCTGGCCTCTCACTTCTCATTTTGCACCACTAGTGTTTTGCACTAGTTTGAAAGCATTGATGGGGTCTCTGCAAACCCCATCCCCTGCTGTCTTTTGAGATAAGAAAAATGATGTTTGATTATAGAGAACGGCCAGGCGAAAGGGAGACAAAAATCTATAAATCCAGCAACTACTGCTTTTAAAAAACCTTGCCAGAGGCTGATTGGGTTTAAAATGTAAAAGTAATTATTATTTGTTCCGTGCAGGCATTGTCAAGAAGGACAACGGCGGCCTGTCGGGACATAAAAAGGAAGCCATGGGAGTCTGTGTGTGATGGCGGACTGGCTTGCTTTATGACTCGTGACCTCGGCTGACCCCCATAAAACATCAGTTAGAATTCACTTAACCTATTTAGGCTCTAAACACCCCATCACTTTGCCATAATTAATGGCATTGGAGGGAAGCTGGTATCTGGGCTACGTTTACTGTAATCAGTGAAATATGAGCTAATCAATAAACTGATGAGGCTGATGGCTCTGTATTTGTGCCAATTAAAAATATATATATTTTTTGATGATTCACTAAAAAAACTTTTTACTGGTGTTGATCTTGATGATGGGTATATTAAATATTTCGGCACTTTGCTGAATTACACATTTCATTAAACATTCATTTAATTGATCTCTCTCACTCTCTCTCTCTCGTCTATACTTTTCCCTGATCCAAAAAAGCACTTTTTTTTAGCTTTACTATAACCTCGACCCATCATGCTAATGCATGAACACTACCACTCAACCACCAGTGCTGAGTAATCAATCCAAACCTGTATGTTTGGACATAGCTTACGCTGGCAACCACCCCTGGTCAGCTCACCAGACGCAACTGTTCTCTGTTTAGATATGAATTCCCCTTGTACAACTTGCCCAAATAATGTCAGCATATGGTGCTGTTTCTGGTCCTTTCATGAGTGAAATGTTGCACAGACACTATCTTTGTGCTTTAGAATGCCACATGCTGTATTCCCTTAAGAGTGTCAGGCTCTCAGCCAAGATCATACAACGGGAGAGATGCAGTGTGGGAAGTAGCACACTTGCAGCCTCAGTAATCGCTAATGGGCACTTACTTCTGGCTTTTGGTAGTTAATATGCATGTCTCAAAAATGAGGGAAGGCCTATAGGTTAAGATTATGGGGTAGGTCGGGAGCGAGTTAGCAAGGTCTGTATAGGAAATGTAGTGATGGTTATGAGACATAGGGGGCTAGATTGAAATGTGTTGAACCACGTGTTTCAATTACACGCTATTTAAGTTCCATGCTGTTTTTGTTCCTGCTTTTGCATGGGCCCAAAGCCTGATGGTGCTGCCCTTCGCTGAGCTCTGTAGATGTCCCAGACAACAGATTGGGCAGAACATATGTGAACAGTGGCAACAGAACGAGAGAGAGCAGGAGCCATGAAAAGAGGACCTGTAGTCACTGTTGAGTCGTTTCTGTTGTTGGGCTTGGTTTCGGCTGTGGGAGACACGGCGTTCATTGGGGCATCACGGCTCGGGATATCATTCTGTTGGAAACTCAACCTTAGCTGAAGAAATACACTGGAACAATCTCTTTGGGTTGTTGCCTATCTCGTACATTAGATAAACCAATTTCTAACAGTCAGGTCCCAGATTAGGCTACAGGGGATCAACAGGGGACTAGATGTCATAAATGTGTACATCAATATTTAATTCAAGGTATGAAACAGGTTATTCCTAAACTAATCCTATCCACTAACAATCCATAGATCACCATCCATTCGGTTTTTTCAGGTGGACTAGATCTGGCACGGCACTATTTGTATGTATGGGTTTGTATGTGGTGTCTTCAGTGATGGAGAGGCATTTGACAATTGGCAAATATTGCCTCCCTGTTATATAATACAAAACACAAGCTTAAAAATGTATTTGCATGTAAAGGTTGAACTGAGACATAAGAGAGAAGTGGTGAGGTTGTAGAGGTCGTCGTTACAGGGATCTGCAGATGACTTGAGCAGTAATGCATCTGAACCTAATAGAGGTCAACGTTAAGACTGGGGTCATAATTCATGTTTAATAAATATGAATTAAGTGTGGTTTATTTTGGGATTGCACAAAACCGACTTTGTAATGCCTTATCTAAATCTAGGGCTGAAATAGATATAAATCTGGTTTCAGGATCCTGAACCATGCCAGAAGAAAAAGAAAGGCTGAGACTTTTTATAGCATATTTGCTATATGTATATTGAGTGTTTGCATTATGCTGACATAATATGGTTTGCGTTCTTTCTATAGTGGCCAGTGGCCACATATGACAACACTTGACGTATCCCACCTTCCATACACTCGTCCAATAGATGATCGTTAGGGCCTATATAACTTATTTCAGTCTCTCTTGGCACATGTCACATAACACACACACATATCTACACCGAGACAGAGAAAACAGTGAACAGACAATTATGTTAATCCCCCCCTCGCCGTGGTAGGTAGAAGTTCAACTGTAGCCCGTCGGGACTCTTCTGTGTGTTTGATGGCCCAGTCGTAATTGAGATGGAAATCTTTTAATATTAACACACACGATGTAAAGTTTTCATTTAAAACGGCAATGCAAGAAACACGACTCATTAGAAAAGTGAACAGTGCCCCCTCTTCCTTTCAGGCGGACTGTGGATTTGAAAACGGCAGAGTAGCTGTTCTAATGTGCTCCACTATAGCGACCAGTTATTCCAGCGAGGTCTCTGTGCTTCCTCCGTCTCCTCAACGCAGTGCGGCTTTAAGAGGAGAGGGAGCTCTTGAACGTGCGTTTGGCTCCTCCTTCTAGTGTGATGTCAATCGGAGGAGAGAGAGAGCGAGAGGGAGAGAGGTGGGCAGTACTGAGGGACTTAGTTCATACAATACTACTGAGACAGCTACAGCTTAGCAAGAAGATACGGTGAACCGCCTATCCCGGCTCCTGTAAGTGATGCTACATTGGTGGCACGCTTTTTTCCCCCAACTCGTTTTGGGCGGACGGTGCGCGCACTGTGCCCGCTCGCCACTCTCAATTGTGCTTTGGGAAGCGTATACGCACCTCGACTTCATCAAACAAGTGTAAAAAAAAATACATTTAGTTTTCAGTTTTCTTGCCGTGATGCACGTTTTTGTACACTTGGATTGAGCTTTTTTGCGCGCACCGGTTACCAAACGACAGCACACGTGCGCTATAGTCTGATGCCAGCGATGTTCAACATCCTTAGAGAAAGGTAGGATTATGATGGTTAATAATGCGGTTTTTAAGTTAGAAATTGGGACTCACGAGTTTGTGTAAACGGAGCTTGGACCAATGCGCATCTCCGCCGTAGGATTGCACAGCTCCCCAACTCCAGCTACTCGAAGAGGAATTATCACGACGTAGCTTTAAAACAAAGTTCTTTGCTTACCATTTTTCTTTTTCTTTCTGCTGAACACCCAGGACCGCGAATGGTGGCACATGGATAAGTTTTGGTAGTGGATATCGCTGTCTTCATTGCATTTTGGTCTGCCGCTGTTGACGAGGATCCCTCCTGATTCAATTTACTTCATGGAACTTCATCTTGTAGATCAATGATGACGCTACGTGACCGGACTTGCGATTGATTTGTCTTCAAATTCGAGTGGAAAAAGGTAAGCCGTGAGTTTAAAAGGACATTCGGACTATATATATAGCCTACATAATGATCTCAGTATAGTCTACAAGAAGACGCAGACCGCCGGTTTAACGTGTCCAGCAAAAATGTTGAGAGAGAGAGAGAGCGAGAGAGAGCGAGAGAGAGAGCGCGCATACAAGCGTTATGTATCGTTAAGGTTGTGGGATGAAATGACTTCAAATCGCCTGCAAATCGATCGGCACAACATTTGAAATGATAGAGAGCGACACATCGGCATGCGTAATTGAAAAAGACGCCGCTGCTGTAGCCCATACAGTCCACTCCACTCCGCCGTTATTTCCGACAGCGTGTCGTTTGATTCCCGGTAAAATGTTCGTAACCTAACTGTTCCAACACCAATAAACTCGTTAAATCAACGATGCCAATTAAACGGACGTTATTAGTAAGCCACAAAATGTCTGTTGGTGTGGACTATGGGAAGCCTATATTATGCTGTTTTTGAGATCACCTTATGGGTTCGGTTCCGAATCACCCAGACGTAAATTATTATTAGGGTACTGGGGACCGCTGCGTGCGTACAGGCCCCACTTCGTAAGACGAGGCGAGTGTACTTTTCATTGCAGGTGGATCAGCAGCACCCTGAGCGGGCGCGTGGGTGCTTATATAGCGGCAGTGCGCACTTGAGCACCCGGTTCGACCGTCATATATAACCAGATATAACCAGCATGCGGTGTTACTTTCCTTCCCTTTCCTGTGAGACTGGATTTTACTATTCATTTTACTAGGCTACTATTCATATGACAGATATGACATAACCAAACATTTTACGTCGACTATTAGGGCTGGTTGCCAAGCATGAAGTTCTATAGGAGGAATGGGGTATTTCTGATGAACACATGTAGGCCTACTTCACAAGATATTTGGCTCTTACATTTAAAAGACAGAGGATCAACCCATATATCTCAACTTTACCCATCACTTAAAGCAAACCCAGTGGAAGTGATTCTCACTTGATTGTGTCCCACACTTTTGAAGTTGTAATCTATAAATCTATATATCATGTCATGTATTGGCAACCTTTGCAAGCAGAATGCATTATGGTATTTCTAAATTAGGTGCCTTAATGTATTTTGTCTAAATGCATTTATATAGCTCTGGTAATTTGAAGACAGCTTTTGTATGTATTTAAAAAAGAGTAAAAAGTAAAACGGGCATTCAAAAACATAAAGAAAAAAATGTCCTCTGGGAATAGTTAATGAAAACCAACCTGTAGGTTCACAGTCCCACAACGGCTTCAAAAGCCATATGTTGTTTTGTGTTTGACTCCCGGACTAGTGCTTTCATAGTTCAAATAATCATGCTGTGATGGTGAACATCATGATGTGGACGTCTCATTGTGTCTGGGTATACATCCTCTTGTGCTTGAAAATACTTTGTATTCTGTATTCACTTATCCTGTATAGTAGTTGATGCAAACGACAGACAGCAAATGAGTGCTGGTTTAATTACCATGACTCTGCCAATATGTTGCTCTTAATGATGTCTGTTTTTGTAATGACTTGCTTTATGCAACACATTTCTTTCTTAGATGAAGTTTTTCTTCCCATCCTGTTGGTTTAATGCTCCTTGCAATGTGTCCTGTTAATGGATGGATGGGTTAAAGGATGTGCAGATGTCTTAAGAACATGCAATGTATGCAAAAGAAAATACTTAGAATCTACTAATAATCTTTATTCGCAATCATCTTTGCATGTGATCTGTGATGACTTGGGGTATATATGCCCATAGTGTTGTGGACGAACAGGGCGTAGTCGTAGCGCTGCGAGAGAAGAACATTCTAGACACTTATCGTTCAAAGATTGGTCATACTCTTCATCAATGAAAACATATTCAGAATCTAGTGTTTGATTTTAATTGGCAAAAAAACACATAATTATTAGTATAAGTTTTGGTAATTGCGTTAGTATTAGTATTGTTTTCCGAATACATTCAAATTGGTACTTTTTTCCACTTTGAATCAATACGTTCTTCTTAAACATGTCTCGCTCACTTTAACCGTGAAGCTTTGGTTTACTTCAGCTACTGCTGTATTTAACAATACCAACACTACCATCCATGCATAAACACATATTTCATATTCAGTTTATTCAGTTTTAACTAACAACTTGGGGGAGTAGAGGGTACTCGTCAAGTCGAGAAAGTTTTCCCTCAAGAGAAAACAAGTTCCAATTCCCCAGAGTTGGGGGGGGGGGGGGTGCAGAGAAGGAACAGGCCTCTTGAAGGAAGCCTTGCCTGTTAAGACATCTCAGACATATTTAAAGCAGTACAAAAGGCATAAATAGAGCAGAGGCTTCCACCCATGCCCTCTGTGTGCCTCTAATAAGGCAAGCAGTGTAACGTAGACCAGGTTACAGCGTCAAGACACGATGTTTATTATCGCTCCTGACGCCGGCCCCCACCTCTTGAATACTCGATATATTTTTTGCATTTTTTTTGTGTCCTTTTTTTTACGTTTCCGAACCCCCCTTCCGGCCTCATTGTGATTGCGATCGTGTCGCGCTCCTCTCTCTCTCCTCCCCTGGCTGAAGAGAAACAGAGCGACGGCCTGTCCGTCACACTGTGGTGAAAAGTGATCCACGGCCAGCCGGCTCCTCTTGCTCTCCCTCGCTCTCTCTCTCTCCATCTCGCTCTCCCCACTCTCTTGTTTTTCCCAAGAGGGAGGCTTGAGTTTGCCTGCTGGATTCAACCTGCTGTCTGGGGCTCAAAATAGCA
>OMNR01015777.1:1400-14338 GCA_900303205.1 Mora moro
CCCAGAATCCCCTGAAGAAATGTCAACATTTCCTTTATGAACCATTATCCGTGTATCCGTGTATCCATCCAAAACATTAACTCTTTCGTACACGGTCGGTCATTTAAAACCTATTTCGGGAAAATGTTTACTGTTAAACGTAAAAGGAGTGAGTAAAAGTGCTGCATATAAGCCTTCTTACTTCCCACCCTGGAGGTAAAGCTGATGGTTTTAAAACGAGGGTGGATGACTGAGGTTGCAGCTACAAGAGGCTAGCTTCGTAAATCACCGCGGAGGGCGGAAAGTTTGCCAGGCTGCAGAACGGGGGGCTGTTTCCCCAACAGAGTCGTGCAGCGAGTAAATCACACAAATTCATTGTTGCTAGACGGAAACGATGGACGGATCAGTAAAAGTGTCCACGTTCCAGCGTCGTAAGAAATGAGCTAAAAATCGGAAAGCGCTGAGCGACGATTTGTTTAATTACAACGAGGCCGGTGGTTTTAACGGCTTATACCGAGAAATTATCTGTTTATTCGTTGTCGAACCTCAGAAAGGAAACGATGGAACAGTTTGTTAGATTCTGAGTCAGCGAATTGTTTCAGCGCGTCTGTCGTCGGTGGCCGATTACTCTGTTCACGTGGACCGAGTCTCTTCACCGCGTGCTAATTTAGCCTGTGATGACAGAGCCTCGTTGGCTTCGATATACGAAAACACAGCTCACGTAGCGGCCACACAAACATGGCATGTATTGTCGAGCACATTCATCTTTGCGGTGACAAGACACGTGACACGTGACATCACATGGTCTCCCCGGCCTATTTCTATATCATCAAATTGAACGTGTCCCTATAAATATGTAAACAGTGATCCCTAGCAGACCTACCCAGCTAGCTACCTTCCCATTCCAAAGTCTGCTTCATGTGTGAATGCTCTGCAGGCAGGAGGGTGGAGTCGTCCTGCTTAAACGATAGATAAGTGGATTTCTATCCATGCCAACATAAATCATGTAACTGTTGCGACTTGCAGCAGGGAAATTCTCCTTACGGCCTCTCACTTTCTTTTCCACAAGACACACCTGGGGAGTAAAGAGCCGTAGTCTCTGAGCTGTGTCACAAAACGACAGCGTAGCAGTTAAACATGATGTTATATACACATATTACTTGGTATTGTGGACCATTTCATCAACTCAATTACTAATCATCATCTGCCACGTGCTACACTCTCCATTCTATGACGTCTCTAACCTTTAACCCCACCTGTTCTTCTGTGCTCTTCCGTCCCTCGCCAGCATTGGAGTGTGGAGGTAGGTTGTCCTTGCACTTGGCATAGCTCGTGTGGTTATTCTTTAGCACAACGCCGAGTGTTGTTATTCGCTCACTTGAACGCGCACAACGCCACGCATGTGAAACAGAAGGGTAGTCCACCGGTTCGCCCTCGCATGCACAAACACAAACCAAAGGCAAGACGAGTTTGTTTTCTCTGGATGATAACGACGATCGCACCCCTCCCCCACTGAGGCTGGTTCTGGTTTCTCGGTTTGCCTGTGTTTGCACCATATACCTCCACATATCACTTATTTTATTTCTGTTTTTTTTGTATTCTTATTATTTATTGGAAGTCCACTCTGTCACCTGTCAGGGGAGGCAGCTGCTGACCTTTGTTTGGCAGCCTGAGCTGCGGTCTAACGGACTGTATGCGTGGCTCGTCACGGCGATGCATTCCTGACCTGTGTAGAAGGGTACTGGGTGTGAGCTAACCTTATCCGTATCAAACAGGCCATACAAAAAGTCATACTATTTATAGCGATGCACCAAATGGCTGACTAACAGAGATAGCCTGTGTGGTATGTGACCGCATATGTAAAAGTCACATTTTGACCAAATATATATTTTGTTAAATGTATTTTACACTGCTACTATGGTTATTGATTAGCAGTTTAAAGCACATAACATGCTCTTGTACAATACAGCCCAAATCCAGTTCATTTTATTTGTAATGTATTTGAAAGTTGATTGCGTTTAGTTTCAAATGTTCCGTTTTTGGCTCAGTATCTCTAGATTCAGTTTCAGCCTCCATGTTGGTGCATAGCTAAATAGTATTTTGAACGATAAATGGACTTAAGATCCTATCGTGATCGTTGTTTTGTGCTAATAATCGTCTTCCTCTCCGTGTCTGTCTCTGTGCTGCTCTTCCAGGCACAGCGTCACGTGTCTGACCTTTATGAAGATCTCCGAGATGGACACAACCTGATCTCCCTCCTGGAAGTCCTTTCCGGGGACCACCTGGTGAGTCACCCCAAACTCCCAATCGCGCTAAACTCAGTTTGGCTAACGCCGTCGAGCCCGAGTTGAGCTCAACGCCAACCAACCTCTGAGCCCAACCCTTGTTGTCTTTCTGACTCATAAGTCACAAGTCGGCCTCCTTGTGCTCAACAATTGCGACCAATTAAAAACCCAACCTCAGTCAAATATTGCTTTTCACTTACATTTACATTTACATTTAGGGCATTTAGCAGACGCTTTTATCCAAAGCGACTTACACTTCCTCTGATCATACTGCCAATATGTCGTTCATAATAGGCTCTTTATGCCATGCGCCATTTTGGAGGAAAACTATCTGCAGATATACATGTGCAATCTGCTTAAATGTAATGATTCATAAACGGAATCACTTTTGATGGTAATCTATTGAGGGCAACCCTGCCAGTCCATAGCTACTGTTTGATTAGTTTACCTACCAAAAGGTGCGTGGAGGTGTCAGTAGGCAAATAAACTCAGATTCACCAATCATTGCTACCTTCGTCCAACTTTATCCACTTCTGAATAAAGATGCATTATTCATAAGTAATATGTCTTGATTCAAAGTGGAACGGCTGGCTGACATGCTAGTGAGGTAGATGTTTACAACCGGCTGCATGTCTCTCTATGCTGCTCTGCCTACTCATGCTCTGCTCACTTTGAGGAGGCCTTCATGATCCTAACAGGAGATGGTGGTCTTCTCTCTCTCTCTCTCTCTCTCTCTCTCTCTCTCTCTCCCTCACACTCTCTCCCTCACACTCTCTCTCTCTCCCGCTCTCGTTCTTGCTCATGTTTGCTCTGAACGTTTGACCTGTTTGAGCTGCCTGGTTTTCTCTCTCTTCTCCTGACCCTCTCCACTCTTCCTCACTTCCTGGTCGTGTTTGAACTGTTTGACCCCCCGCCTGGTTCTCTCTCTGTCTTCTCCCTCGTCTTCCTCGTCTCCTGTGCCTCTCTACGCTTTCTCTTCACTTCCTGTTTGCCCGTCATCTTCTGTGTGTGCTGAAACTTGCCGTACGGCCTTTGCCTCCTCTGCCTCCTTTCCTTATCACGCTCTCGCTGGGGCTAGCCAAGGGAGAGAGATGTGGGCAGGAGCTTGCGGTTGGTGAGTGAGCATGTTGTTCTCTTCTTCTTCTTCTTCTTCTTCTTCTTCTTCTTCTTCTTCTTCTTCTTCTTCTTCTTCTTCTTCTTCTTCTTCTTCTCCTCCTATTCCTCCTCCTTCTTATCCTTCTCCTCATCCTCCTCCTCCTCCTTCTTCTTCTTGTTCTTCTCCTCCTCCTCTTTCTTCTCCTTCTCTGTCTCCTCTTTCTTCTCCTTCTCCTTCTCCTCCTCCTCCTTCTCCTTCTCCTTCTCCTTCTCCTTCTCCTTCTCCTTCTCCTTCTCCTTCTCCTTCTCTTCGTCTGCTCCATGTACATTGTGCTACTCATTTGGCTGTGCATGATTCTCTCTGGCATTGGCTTGAGTTAATCACAGTCTATACAGTAACATATGTCTTTCCCGAAGTAGGAACTTATTCTTTGTTTGGTAATTCATATGTTGTTTGTCCCTTAACATTACATATTTACCCAATTCAATTAGGAAACTTATAAGACATGCTCTTATTTAATGGTAATTTGCACATAACTCATGAACCCTTGGAAATGGTCAATTCACATATGTACCCCTTACATATGTACCCCTTAAATGATCTGTTATATTTTTGCCTCGCCTTGATGTATAGCATTTCATTCATGCGTTATATGATTATATTTATTTCATGATTATATTTATTTTTGAGTTTGAGTTCACCAGCACTTCCCGTATGTACTGCCCTTCTGTTGGCTTCTCTTTTTCCACATTGGGTCCTATTTTCTTCTCCCTGTTACTCCAAACCAGCGAGGATGTTCTCTGACGGCACCATAGGTTGCGTTTGTCTTGTCAGGTGTTTGTATTCACGAAGGCATTTCTAATCTATGTGTTCCCACTCTACAGCCCAGGGAGAAAGGTCGCATGCGATTCCACAAACTGCAGAATGTACAGATAGCGCTGGACTTCCTGAGACACCGCCAGGTATGATCTTCTACCTGCGTCATAACAAAAAACAATGACAACGAGTTGAGCATCTCTGTGGAAAATATGCCGTCTTCGAGATGACTTCCGTTGTGTTCCGTCTGTCTTCAGCGAGAAAGACGTTGACGTTGATGTGTGGTTTTTGTGTTATCTCTGTCTCCACAGGTCAAACTGGTGAACATCAGGAACGATGACATCGCAGACGGCAACCCCAAGCTGACCCTGGGCCTGATCTGGACCATCATTCTGCACTTCCAGGTCTCCTGCTCTGTCAGTGTCATGTTCCATCACCGTGGTAGCCGCCAGCCTCTCTCTCTCTCTCTGGGACCTCCACCGGGCAGCTGTCACTTCAGATCTTACTCTTCCAGACCAATCACAGTGGACTCATGTTTCACTCCTCTAAAACAAAAAAACTTGATTTCTCAATCGAATGTCAACGAAAACTATCCTATCGGTGGTGGTTGGTTCTAACATGATTTTGTACTACTCACCCCTAATCGAAATAGTTATTTTATTTCCAAGGGTGGTCAAAAAATGTCTCTCACTCGCTATTCAACAGTCGAGTCAATATGTGAGTCATGTCTGGGCTGAATGCCCTGGGTAGGGCCTCTCAGAAGAGTACATCACAGGCAACTAGAACTTCTCATGTAGATATTCAGCCCGGCCGAGCTGGTGCGCCCAAAGCCCTTCCACAGGGTGGGCCACACCCTCAGCAGAGCCAATGATTCATCCTTTGTTGAAGTTGAAGCCTGGCACTGGAAACACTGGAGTGTTTTTCTCACCATGCCCGACGCTATCCTTGCTTTCCCCAAACCAAATAGAAGATCCTATGACTAGCTAACACTGCTAGTAATCTAAAATCATAACAACAAGAATAATACTTAAGATGGGTCTTCCTATAGGTAGAACCCTCGTAGGTACCTAGAAATACAGGAAAAAAAGCAAGTCTGAACAGAAAAGTTAGAATAACAGCTCGAAATGTCAGCTAGAATTATAGCTTGGCGAAGCCATTCAAAACAGTGGCAATGGTCCAACAAGTCAGCCCATAGAAAGAGATTGGGTGTCTCTCTTCTAACGCGGCTGGGAAGAGCATCAGGTGTGCTGCTGCTGGTGAGTCATGGCGGCTTTCAGCTCATCACAGAGGAGAGAGAAGGTGTGATACCCCGGTGAAGGACACTGATACACTTCATGCGCACACACACGCACACACGTGCACACACATGCACACAGACACACCACCCTCACAATAGATATTGGATATACCCAGGATACACCAGGGAGATGTTTGATCTTGCGACCAACTTTGCTAACAATTCATACATTTACTTGGAAAATGATCATCAAATGGTTGCAATGAGAGAAATAATGCAGTGCTATTGTGAAGCACACACAATATCCAAATACACTCACATGGGAATTTAATTCTTAAGTGTTCTTAGTTAAAAATGTACGCTTTTCATGAATTAACAGAGATTATTTCCAATAATCACCACAAACTTTTTTGGTTTGGTTTTGGTTTCTACTCACGATTAATACAGTTTTACCTTTTCATCTTCCGTACATTGCCGTGGACTGTGTGTGGTGCACCCTGCTTTTGTGTTAACCGTTGCCGTGTCGTTGCTTGCGTGGGCCAGATCTCAGACATCCAGGTGAACGGCCAGTCCGAGGACATGACGGCCAAGGAGAAGCTGCTCCTCTGGTCCCAGAAGATGACGGAGAACTACCAGGGCATCCGCTGCGACAACTTCACGACCAGCTGGAGGGATGGCAAGCTCTTCAACGCCGTCATACACAAGCACCAGTAAGTGGACGTTTCACGCGGGTTTGCGAGTTGGCTTTACAGTCGGGCTTTACAGTTTGCAAACGAGGTTCTGTGAAGACCTGAAGAAGACGCTGTGAGCGTTTTAGTTGTTTGCAGGAGGTCACATGATGAATTGATGAAATCAGTATTTAGTCGAATACAATTTAAAGAAAGTATTCAATATATTGTATATGTATAATAACATGTGTATATTGTATGTATCATGGTTGTACATTTACAGCAATCATTAAGCAGTCATGCATGAGCAGATGATTGCTCAGATGACTTCTTCTTACTCTTCTGACATGCCAGCTATGCCGGTGCTTGTCATAACAGATATCCACACATACGTTTAATTTGACTAGAGTGAATCAGGGCAGAAATAGGGCATTGGCCCACTTCCAATTCTTGAATTATCTTCTGCAAGTAAAAACCTATGTGACTAATGTGACCTATGTGGCTAAATGTGAGAATGGAATATATATTTAAAACATTAATTACAACAGTTAATTATTATAATGATATATTATTAGTAGTATTTTTTATAATATCTTTTAATATCTTTATCTTTTTTTATAATATCTTTTCTAATATCTTGTATTATTATTTGTAATATTTGATATAATGTGGTTATTAGCAGTGATGGGTGGTGTTTTAGACTGTATTGAATGCCAAAAAGTTCCCCAAACCTGTTCCTTAGAAGTTGAGATCAGCTCAGATCAGCTTACCAAGCAGTCAGTGTTCAGTTAACTGTTTCTTTTATTTTTTTTGTGGAGACTTTCGCTGCTGTCTCTTACCAGAAAACGCATGCATTCGCCCAGGGAGAGTTCATTGTTCAGCTAGGCGTGGCCTTTTTACGAAAGGTAAAATGTTAGCCGCAGGGACAGGTTTCTTTTAAAAGCTTGAACCTGTTACTGCATCGCTTTGAGAGGGAGAGCGGAAAAAAAGAAAGCAACCCGCTCCATGCGTGCCGTTAGGGCTGGTCTGGAAGCTGCCTTTTTTTTCTAATAAAGTACAGGAGTGGGAAGAGACGCCGATCAATGCTCTCTGCTCGCGACGCGGACGGTGAAGCATCACCATCGCTTTTGACGTGTCTTTTTAAAGCATATTTCTCGACGCGGGGTAAACGATGGAAGAGGAATTCATCCAGAAGGCAGAGTCGTGATGATGACGGAGACCTGAGACGTTGATGGGATTCCATCCGACAAAGACCGACTACATTTGAACCGAAACGCCTCAGAGTTCTATTGTCCGGCGTGTGTCCCCTTCCACTTGGCCACGGAAGTGCAGAGCTGCGAGACGCCGGGTTTTACGTGGACGGACATCCTCGGCATTCCTCCTGCCGTGGACAATCAACATGCTTAATCCGAAGAAGCAGAAGAAGGCGACCCGCTTCAGCCTGTCTGGTGGCGGGCGGAGAATGCACAGTGACATGGGCAACGGGGTGGTCATGGTATGTGAGGACGTCCCATCCGGTTGCAGCTCTCAGGGCACCGGCGCCACCACCTGTTCCAGGAGGCACCACGTCCCGGGGCCCCCCCGTGGCCCCCACGTCCCAGGGGCCCCCCGTGGCCCCGACCGGGGCTGGAGCTCCAGCAGCTTCAATGGAAGAGAGCGTCGTCTCGTTAGCATCATCGGCGGCGGCAGCGGCAGCTCTCCCTGTGCAGACGGGCAGGTCTACGTGCGCTATCTGGAGGCCCCATGTGTCGCTGGAGACCAAGCTTTTAACGCCCCCGGTCGACGTGTCAAACAGCTGCATGGGTCTGCTTGGACATTTTATTCAACATAGTTTACGATATTTGTGTCATTTGGAAATATATTTTGCGTGTGCAGTCGACTGTGTTTGGGGTGGTGGTTTCAGATGTATTGGGAGTCACTCGAGTTCACTCTCACTCTCGCTCTCTCTCTCTGTACAATACGTGTAAATATAATTAGTCTTTGCAACGTTATTTGTCTTTCTCTTTGTCATTCTCCCTTTGTTTGCACACTTCCTCCTCCCAATTGGGTGAACACAGCAATCAATTGAACAAATATGTCAGCGTTTGGTTTATGTAGCCACTCCATGTGGCAGATATGCACACTGGCTGCTTTGTCAGGATGAGTGAAATGCCCAGAGGAGTTGGCTTAATCACACAGGTGTGTTCTTGCACTGCACATTCCCAACGGAGAGGATAATGATGATGATGATGAACTTTGAAAGAAACCAGTTTATATCTCAGTGGATTTTTTACTCAATACTCAATCTTAAATAATTGGTTTTACAGTCATGTCAAACAATTCATATTGGAATAATGTTGCATATTATGGTCTGTGTTTCAATCTTAGTTGATATCTGTGTTGTTTTATTGTTTTTTGGTTGTTGTTTTTTTAGAGATGTGCGAGTAGAGTAGGGTTTATTATCCCCATTGGGTATAATTGTTTTGCAGGATGGTGATAGCAAGAACAATAATGACGTCAGGGACATAAAAGAACATACATGGGTGGCTACTCGGGAGAAGTCATCCTCAACTGCCCTATAGGGCTTGTACATCGCAGTGACCACCGCCATTTTGGAAGCATAGGAGCATTGTTGTGTTTGAAACACTGCCACAGAATTTCTCATGCCAGACATGGCAAAACAAAGTTGTCATTAGCCTAGGTTATAGTATATTTACGTTGATTTAGGATTTTACAGAACTACAACTCTCTTGAGTCCTCTCAATATGGTGGAGTATCGCTAACAAAAATCCCATGATGCATTCTGATGCACAAGCCCTATAGCTTATTAAGGAAACCAATTGCCGCTAGAACAAAGGTCAACTTATGATCTACATGTATGATCGCCTTCTAACATTGATGCAGAAGGTTAAAGGAAGGTTTTAGGATCTGTGTAGCACTCATGATCTATGCTTGTGTTTCCCCAAGGCCCAGGCTCGTGGACATGGGTAGCGTGTACCGACAGACCAACCTGGAGAACCTGGAACAGGCCTTCAACGTGGCTGAGAAAGACCTGGGGGTTACCCGCCTTCTGGACCCCGAGGGTAAGAGACCCGAGAAACTACTGCCAATACTCGACTCATGCAAGCGTTGTTGGGCATCATGGTCAACCACAAATATAATATGTTGGCCATGATACTATGCCCGAGTTGACTTTGTTTCTCATGAGGAATTCATGTATCCTTACCACTTACTTTATCATCTAGTAGTATAGTATATTCCACAATAACCAAAACCAAATTACTTTTTACTTTTACTCTACTTCAAGAACAATTTGTCTCATGCAGCTGATCATTATCTTTTAGTCCACATGAAGACAAAACAACACAAATATTTTAGGCGACTCTTTTCTCTTATTGTTAACACTATAGCGATGATGTGTGCTAGTGACACTAACTCTAACTGGATTTTTCCATCCTTTTTTTTCCCATAGATGTCGATGTTGCACACCCTGATGAGAAGTCCATCATCACCTATGTGTCCTCCCTGTACGACGCCATGCCCCGTGTCCCTGAGACACAGGAAGCCAGCGTGAGTAGCCAATGTTCTCTGTTCTTCAGATTGGAAAGAATAATAGATGGATAGATGGATAGAGAGAGATGGAGAGAGAGAGAGATAGATAGATACATGTAGATAGATAGATAGATAGATAGATAGATAGATAGATAGATAGATAGATAGATAGATAGATAGATAGATAGCTAAATAGATAGATATGTAGATAGATAGATAGATAGATAGATAGATAGAAGTCAGATAGATAGCTAAAATAGATAGATATGTAGATAGATAGATAGATAGATAGATAGATAGATAGATAGATATATTTGAGTTGATGCCAGTGTGATGAAACCTCTTGTGGACACACTGTTTTCCAAGACAAGCCAGGACCTGAACACCAACAGAGGTCCTGTGATGTCTCGGATCACAGGACCTCTGTTGCAGTTCATGTGTGATAGCCGTTACGCAATTAGCAGCTTGTGGTGTTTCTGCTCAGATCACAGGTCAGATGAATAAATCAGGCATAGTGTGTTTCATTAACACACATGCCCCGCATGCACACACACACACACACACACACACACACACATACACACACACACACACACACACACACATGCACACACACCTGCACGCACACACACCTCATTACAACATTAAAAAATTACAGCTCTTTTAAATTGCTAATTTGTTAGCTCTGTTTACTTTATTTTGTTAGTTCATTCTTTCTCTCTTTCTTTCTTTCTTCCTTACTTTCCCATATGGTCTTCAACCCTGGCCAATTATCCTGTCTATTCATTCCCCCCTCCCTCTCTCTCTCTCTCTCTCTCTCTCCCTCTCCCTCTCTCTCTCTCTCTGTGTTTCAATAAGCTCTTGGTGCAGTTGCACAACACCGGGCCTGTCGATACCAAATTAAGTTAGCAGGGTGTCGCAGTGGCCCCTGGGAAACGTGGGAAGCAACAGGGGCAAAATAGCCCTCCTGTCCTGTCCACTAAACGGAATATTTCCCTGCTGCAGCTGGAGCTCCGTTGGCAGGAGTACTACGAGCTGGTGACCCTTCTGCTGCAGTGGATCCGACACCACATCCACATCTTCGAGGAGAGGAAGTTCCCCGCCAGCTATGAGGAGATCGAGGTGAGCTGCCACCACCATTTTGTGAATCTCCCGTCACTCGTATTAAATACAGGGGATTGAAAGAGTTGTTTGCAGCCTGTTTGATCCGTACATGTTCTGTGGTTTGTTCTGTGGTTTATCTTGCTCTCACTTTTAATGTAAAGTGTGTGTGTGTGTGTGTGTGTGTGTGTCTGGGTGTGGGAATTCATGCACACTAAAATAATAAAAAACAAAACACAGGTCTCATAATAGAACCATGTGTAAATAAAAGTATATAATAGAACTCTTCTGGAGAAATGAAGCATTCATGTCCTTCATTGTTATAATTGAATAAAGTATCCATGGATGAGAGCTGGGTGGGGCAGTTGTGTGAGTATCAACAGCCTGAAGGCCTGAACTGACAACTTGTAAACCTCAACACAACTCCGCTCTGCCACGCCCAGCGAGAGCTGCGCCACACACAGACACACACACACACACACCCTCACTGCTCTTGTTAGTCGCACAATGAACTGCTCTATCTGTGTGTGTTTTTGTGTGTTATGTGTGTTTTTGTTTTGTTGTCATCAAAAGTTTATCTTTTATTTCCCCTGAATTATGCTGTTGCATTTCACTTCATATTCCTAGTAGTTAGTAGGAATGCTGTCCAATGTTTTCATGAGCGAAATAAACATAATCGGCAGCTTTACAAAATGCTATGTTATGATCTGTTTAAAAAACAACAACACCAATGTAATATGTATCTATAGAGTTAGATAGGAAGCATAACATGAAATAAAACAGCTGTTTTTCTTGGGAAGCCATACAAAATAAATATGATATGTTGTTGAGGTATTATTATATACCAAATATATTATATAGGTATTGTTCTAAGTTACCATGTTATTCTTTTCCATTCAGATCCTGTGGCGCCAGTTCCTGAAGTTCAAAGAGACAGAACTGCCTGTGAAAGAATCAGACAAGAACCACTCAAAACAGATCTATCAAACCTTTGAGGTGAGTCGTCCCTGTTTCTATTTTACTGTACTCTATTCTATTAGTGTGTTGTATTCTACTGTACTCTAATAGAGTGTATTGTATTGTATTCTACTCTACTCTATTAGAGTGAATTGTATTCTACTCTACTCTACTTTATTCTATTCTGCTGTTCTCTACTCAATGCTCGACTTCATTATATTGTACTCTACTCTACTTTATTCTATTCTGCTGTTCTCTACTCAATGCTCGACTTCATTATATTGTACTCTACTTTATTCTCTACTTTATTATATTCTACATTGCTGTATTCTCTACTCTATTCTGTACTCTATTGTTATCTCCTGCTGCGATGTGTAACGGTGTGCTGTCTGTGCTCTCAGAGTGCGGTGCACGCAGGCCAGGTGAAGGTGCCCCCTGGTCACCACCCCATCGACGTGGAGAAGGAATGGGGGCGCCTGCATGTGGCCATCCTGGAAAGAGAGAAGCTGCTCAGGATAGAGTTTGAAAGGTGAGCTGAAAGCTGCAGTTGGTGACATGTGAGCGATGTAAAGACATTTTAGAAAATATAGAAACCACAATGAAAACGCTCCCGTCTGCTCCCTCCCTCGCTACGTTTCTCCGCCATTGAGAAGTGTTGCATTCACGCCAATAAGGGAAGAGATGCTCCGATTGGTCAGAAATTAGCCAGGAGCAGTCTAAAATATAAATAAACCGGTCAACCAGAACAGGAAATTTCACTCACTAATAGCTGACAGACGGCTACGGTATTTCTATTGAATTATACTCAAATGATTGCTCTTAAATCTTACCTAATTCACCTTTAAAGGAGACGCATGGTACAAAATCACTCACGCACAGACGATAATTCACTTATGTCAGGTTGGGTTATGCCTGTTGGGCAACCATCCCATTTGTCCATTTTAAAAGGCATCGATCAAGCTCTTAGGACGATTCGCTCATTGAGCACTCCTCCTGCAGATATAGCTATCGATTGCAAATCCCTCCGGGAGGAAATGGGATTGGCTACCATACAGCTGAATTGTATAAACCATATTATAGCTGTAGATTAAACGGTGTATTTATCAACTCTGATTAATAGCTTTCATTACATATAGCTCCTTTAGATAAAGACCCATGTGGAATATTTATTCTCAAAAGAAAAATGTTGGCCAATACAGTTCTGTATATCTTAATATGTTTAATCGTGAAACCACGCTATCTAAACACTGTTGATTTAAAGGGTTTGG
>OMNR01015808.1:1601-16189 GCA_900303205.1 Mora moro
CCCCCCCCCCCCCCTATCGCCATGGCAGCGCGGTGATCGAGCACACAAACAGAGTGATATTCCTGGAGGACGACGACGTGGCGGCGGTGAGCGAGGGCCGTCTGTCCATCCACAGGATCAAGAGGACCGCCGGGGACCACCCGGCCCGAGCCATCCAGACCCTGCAGATGGAGCTGCAGCAGATCATGAAGGGTGAGTGGCGCACCACCCTGTCCCAAGGCAGGGTGGTCCGGGGGTGGTCCAGGGGTGGTCCAGGGGTGGTAGCATGGCTCTAAAGCGGGCGGCATAGACAAGTTGGTTTTTTTTCGGCTGGTCGAGACCAAAGTTTTTTGAAGACCAACTTACTTTGTACTCGATGTGGTTTCGGTTTGGTCACTGAATGTTCCATTAGTTAAGACCAGTGTGGTCTTAAAGATGGGAAATCAGAAATCAGATTGCTGAAATAATTCAAAATTCAAGATTCAAAATGAATCACACCTGTCTTAATTTTCTGACTAATCACACACAAAGTTCGTCATCTGCAGAGATTTCAGCAAGTTGTAAAATCTTGGAGGTGCAAGAAGTGCCAAAGAAGAAGTTTGGCAAGGTATGCGTTGCATGCATCCAGCATGTTGCGTGTGTCGGGGAATAAAGCACGTTTTCCAACCTTTAATCTTCTACTCTGAATGTCTGCAGTCTGATTTTAGTTGTTCACAGACGGGGGCCGTCACATTTTATTTTTTAATTAGCTCACTCGCCGTGATAGCGTTAGCTGCCATTGTTGGGCCTTCACTATCACAGGCTCATGCTCAAGCACATCCCACTGATTGGCTGAAGTCAGATCAAATTCTCTAGCCTCAAATGACAGCGGCGGACAGTAACCACGACGACCCAGAACAGTGGCAGTTAGAGAAATTCGAATAAGTGTGGGAAAAAAAGACGGTATTGTTATGGACACAGTCCTAATTTTATACAACCGGTTGTACCGGAAAATCACTAGGCCTCAATGACCAAGTTGAATTGGGTCATGACGGTAAGGAATCCATACAAACTCCAAGTTGCCATAAATGTCCCTCTAAAGAAACCTCTGTAGCATAGCACTTAACATTCACAAGCAGATAACCTGATATGCCAATAATGTGTGAAATGTTACTATTTTTTAGTAGTAGTAGTAGCAGCAGCAGCAGCAGCAGCCGTAGTTGTTTCACATACTCTGTGGAGCGCTGTGGTTGTGAGGACTACTTGTTGTAGACTCTAGACCCTGTCCCGGGTGTACAAACTGACACACACCTGCTTGTTCATATTGACACTCCCCAGCTCTGTGTCAATGGAGAGCAGTTACCTTGGCCTGTAATTTAGCGCTGGAACCTGCTATTACAGTGCAGAGCCATCCTTATCTCTGACAGCCAGGTGGTAACACCCCCCCCCCCCCCACACACACACATTTATGTTAGTACCATTCCACACGCTTCTCAGCAGAGGGCAGCATGGAGCTGTTGACTGGATGCAAGACATTCCATTGTGGTCCAGTCATTCAGAGTTTCTCTCAACCTGGAATCCTGCAGCCAGTCCTCCTGAATAACCTCATTTGCATTACTGTCAGCTGTGGGCAAGAAACAACACCTTAATGTTTCACTAATGCCACAAATGTTTATATAATTATTCTTTTTTTAAGTTTGTTGTGAGTTTCAGCAGCAAAAAAACAATAAATTGTTAATAGGCCACATAAGTGACCACATCTGTCTGAGACAAATGTCTCAGACAGCCAAACGTTTCATTGTATGTTGACAAATTGTATGTTGACAATATTGGCATGAGGTATTTTCATCTATTTATATTCATTATTTTGTACTGTATTCCCGTCTTCTCTTGCCACCCCACAGGCAACTACAGCGCATTCATGCAAAAGGAGATCTTTGAGCAGCCAGAGTCTGTGGTCAACACCATGCGAGGCAGGGTCAACTTTGATGATAACACAGGTAAGGCGGTGAGAGGGACACGTATGTTCAGGGCCGTCCACAGCTGGCAGCGGCTAAAACTATGTGTATCAAGTTCCAGACATGGTCAGGCTCTCATGACCTCATAATCATCAATGTTGACATGAATGAATGTGCTTGACACGGAGCATTGCTTATTAATATGTTGACGTTAGTTGTCAGCTGTTTTAGTTGTCTGTCGAGATGTTCAGTGAAAGATAAACAGATCAAGTGTTCCAGTTCCTCTGCCTTGAACCCTTTTTTTGTACCTTTTTGATGAACCCACCCGATGGAGGTGACTTCTTTAATCCTGGCTTCTCCAGCCAGGAGGTGAATGAATGGGCATGATGATGATGATGCTGATGATGATGGGCTGCTGTGTTTCCCTCCCCAGTGACGCTGGGAGGGCTGAAGGACCACATCAAGGAAATCCAGAGGTGTCGAAGGCTGATCCTCATCGCATGTGGGACCAGTTACCATGCAGGCGTGGCGGTAAGCCACCATCAGCCTAACCACTCCAATTAGAATGTCATTATAGATTGCAAACATCATCAGAACTTTGGTTTTCATCGGTACAGTGTGTGCGTGTGCGTGTGCGTGCGTGTGCGTGCGTGCGCGTGCGCGCGTGTGCTCGTTACAATACTGAGCAGTGCTTGGTTTCTTCCCCCAGACCCGCCAGGTGCTGGAGGAGCTGACAGAGCTTCCCGTCATGGTGGAGCTGGCCAGCGACTTCCTGGATCGGAACACCCCCGTGTTCCGTGATGACGTGTGCTTCTTCATCAGCCAATCAGGTGAGGATGTCCGTTTTTTTTTTGTTTTTTTTCCCTTTGTCACTTGCATAGGTAACTGTCGATAACTCCCCACAACTGTCAACTAGTGTTAAAACACTAACTAATAATGAGCTATGTGGACAGAATGTGCTCCGCCGAAATCAAACCATGTTTCTGTTGAGTTGAGGAGTGCAGATGTCAAGCCCAAAGCACACGGATGTGTCTGGACAGACGCTAAATAATGTTATTGGGGAATTTTCGCATTCCCAATTAGATTTGAGTCCTATCCCGAAGCATGCGAAAAAATACAGCCCAGCTACATCTGCTTTTTTGGGTCGCGCTTCAAATATGAAGCGGAAAATCGAATCAAATCAAAATCGGCAGCAGTGTCGCACGCATGTCAAGCGAATGACCACATTTTGCACGACATTCTCTCTCGCTCGCCAACACTTCGCTCTCTTCCCCACCCTGCGCTCCAGGGGAGACAGCGGACAGCCTGATGGCCCTGCGGTACTGCAAGGAGCGGGGGGCTCTGACCGTGGGTGTCACCAACACCGTGGGCAGCTCCATCTCCAGGGAGACGGACTGCGGCGTGCACATCAACGCCGGGCCCGAGATCGGCGTGGCCAGCACCAAGGTGAGCGCGGAAAACACTGCCGTAGTCTAGAAACCGAAACCCTCTGGTATCATGAGACCGAACGCTGTCTTCTCACAGTCAAAGCACAGAGCAATTGTTCTGTGCTTGTTGTCTTATAGAATGTGGGTAGTGTTTGTCCTCCGTTGCGTGCAGACGAGTTTTGTTTCCAACCCATATGCCTCCTGCCTCTCTTTTAATTACTTTAGTTCATTTATTTTTTAATGAATACTACACTTAAACAATAGTGGCACATTGTCTCGGACATGTCCTCGATCCCTCATACTGGCAATGAAAACATAATGATGTACAACCAGACACTCTCTTAGAAGCCTCACGGCACCTTGTCCTCTCTATTAATGTAATGCACACACACACACCTTAACGAAGACTTCTCTTTAGAACTTTGCCCCTTAAAGTTAATCCTGCGTTAAACCTACCTTATCATGTAATATAGGGTTGTCTCTAGCAGTAGAGAGGGGGGGAGAGTGAGAGAGAGGGAAGGTGGGGGGGTGTTGTGCTGCCTCAGAGCCTGGAGATGGCGTCTCAGAGACGCCATGCTTTCACTCTCTTGGATCTCTGCCCACACCCAGCACGCCCACACCCAGCACACCCACACCCAACACGCCCACACCCAGCACGCCCACACCCAGCACACACACCGCTGCACACGCCAGAGATTGGCTGTCGTTCGCTAATTGACTTCACATGCTTCCCTTTCTTATTACTTATGCATGTTGGGTTCTTTTTTCAGAAGAGAAAGGGAAACTTCTTCCGTGTGGTTGGGATTTGCCAACATGAAACGTCTTTCCCTAATCTCTAATCCCCCAAAGGGAGGTTGCTTTGATGCCATGAAAAGCTGGTGCTGCAAATTCTTTTCATGAAATAGAATCATCTCTGGTCAATAATCTCTGTTGGCGAACAGTTGTGTATATGTTGAAGGAGATGTTGTTGTTGTTGTACATTTGGTCCCATTTTTGTTGCCTTAGATTGTGTGTGTTACATTGTGTGCTGCCACAGTGTGGTAATGGTGCCGTGGTCCATCCAGGGTTCTAAAGGCCTGTGGCTACAGCGCTGTCAGAGAAAATTGCCAGAAAAAACCTTATTTTAACAGTTTTTACAGCCGTTCCCTTGGCCCGGGATGCTGGCGTTTCGGACTCCAGAGAGTCCTGTGAAAAAGACTTGGCTTCACCAGAGGTCAGCGATTCCAACTGGGCACAGAAGGTCTTTGGAATGCGAGGTTGCTGATGGCACACGCAGCGTCGCACAAACGTGACAAACAAGCGGTGGTCGTGAGCGTAGTGGTATTTGCAGACTTCCAAAACAACTGTGCTTTTTGACTTGATAATGTGGCCTCTTCACCACCGGTCTTGCCTTACCTTGTATAAGGCTTGATGTCAAATGGTGCCCGATGTATGACCTGATGTACCCCTTGCCTCCTTACTCCGAAGACCTACATTCCTTGTATATATAATGAGGACACTTTGGAAATGTTTGAACGCGGAAGTGTTAAACTGTCTGTTGGTGTCTGTCTGAGTTCTCCTTACGCCAGGAGCTGTAATGGAAGTACAGTTTAATGGCTACGCTCCCTAGCCAGTGTCCTGCCAGCTGGTCAAGCAATCCATCTCTGCCACTACAGTCGTATCCCTTTCTAATCTCTTAATGGTCGAGACAATCGGTTACGGTAACATTTCTAACACACTGAGAGAAATATACTGACTGCTGCCAAACCAATATAAAGGCGTTGTTCACAATGACCTAAATATTTTTTGAGTCATCGAGGGAATTGAGATGGATGAGGAACTGCATCTTCTCCGCCTTGGCCATGTACTGCATACCCCTTTTGTATGATCGCCATGTTTAACCCTGTGTTTAACCCCTGTTTGATACTGTGTGTTCGCAGGCCTACACCAGTCAGTTTGTGGCGCTGATCATGTTTGCCCTGCTGATGTGTGACGACAGGATCTCCATGCAGCCCAGGAGGCGTGAGATCATCCAGGGCCTGAGAATTCTGCCGGGTAAGATGAGCTTCATAGACTGGCCAGTGTGCAGAGGAAGCATCCAAGGTCTCCTTTCGTTGGCTCCCAACAGCTGGTTTCATTTCTGTAGTTTGTTCAAATAATTCTGCTCAGACGATGAAGCCAAATGTGACGAGGAAGAGGATCAGAGAGCCATCAAGAGTGCCGAAAGAAGGAGAGTTCTTTGTTTGGCTGGGGGGGGGGGGCCGCCCTCTAGCGTGCCTCTCTGGATCTAAAGCATATGTTGATGATTCGATTGATGATGATGATGACGATAGACTAATGAGGAGCTTTCTGGCCTCCTTAATCAGAGCTCCTCCCCACATTATGTTTCTCATCCAGCCAAGCTTCCAGCTGTACTGGGGGTTTTCGATAGCACTCACGGCTGCAGTACTGCTGGTCTTGGATCCAGTTGAACGAGACGATGTAACCAATCTAAACACTTATCCCATCAACAATCCCCTAATTGATTGTGTGTTCTCTTCGCCGCGTGTCTCCCTGTTGTTTAGATCTGATTAAGGAGGTACTGAGTTTGGACGATGAGATCCAGAAGCTGGCGGTGGAGCTGTACCAGCAAAAAAGTGTGCTGATCATGGGAAGAGGCTATCACTATGCCACCTGCCTGGAGGGGGCGCTGGTGAGCAGTCCAAACATTCCCTGGCACTGTCCAAACACATTAGGATCACCTTTTTAGTAAAAAATACTTAGACATAGACTTTTTTGTGTTTAGCAGATTTACCTAATGCAAACGAATCCAGCCAAAGGAACGGTCCCAAACATAGGTTATGCAATGGCTGTTGGTTGTCACTTGCTATGGCAAGTGACATGGCACCGATTGGCACCAATTTGAGCCAATCTCAACAATTGTAATTTCCAGTGTTTCTTAGTCTTTGGTTACCCTTTTAGATCTTAAATATCCATAGTAGTTTAGACAGGGGTGTATGTGATGCACACTTCCAGAAACACATTATAATACAATGCATTGAAATTGAAATGCATTGGAACGGTGCTTATTCTCTCTCACCATTGTCGTTTTAGATGGTCATGTTATTCTGACTAGCATAAAGATTGTGGAAAAAAAAAAGAATCAGAAAACTCTTTGAGGATAATTAGCGCCGTTGTTATGGCTGGGTATGGGGGGGGGGTGTTTATCTGATTCTCACCTGGCTGTCTTCCCTTCGCTTGGTAGAAAATCAAAGAGATCACGTACATGCACTCGGAGGGCATCCTGGCCGGGGAGCTGAAGCACGGACCGCTGGCCCTGGTGGACAATCTCATGCCCGTCATCATGATCATTATGAGGGACCACACCTACGTCAAGTGTCAGAACGCCCTGCAACAGGTGGTCGCTCGCCAGGTAACAACAGTCTTAGACTCCCAGCCAAATGGTTCTGAGTTTGAACCCCAATATCTGTACAATAAATACAATACAATACAATATATAATACAATAAAACAAGACTAGGTTGAAACCTAGTATGTGGCTGGACTGTATACCGGCCAATGGTGTAACTCTATCACTCCTACCGGCCAATGGTGTAACTCTATCACTCCTACCGGCCAATGGTGTAACTCTATCACTCCTACCGGCCAATGGTGTAACTCTATCACTCCTACCGGCCAATGGTGTAACTCTATCACTCCTACCAGCCAATGGTGTAACTCTATCACTCCTACCGGCCAATGGTGTAACTATCACTCAGCAACTGTGTCGCTCAGTGAGTCAGTGACAGACTTTCGTGTTTCTAGGTCTGGCCTCGCCTGCTGCAGTCCAGCCAAATATCACTTCATGTCACTTAGGATAAAAGTGTCTACTAAGTAGAAAATGTAATAAAAAAATATAATAATATATGGACATCAATTACGGCACCAAGTAAGTGGTAAACCAGGGCAAAATGTAGACTATAGTTGCATATACTGTGTGGTCAACATCACCCCTATTGAAATGTGAATGTGAGAAATGAGTTTTACTATAATACGTTTTAATGCAGCTCTTGTATGTTTTGTAAAAGAGATGTTTAGTTGTGTGATACCGAGTGTTGCGTCCCACACGAGAGCTGTAGACACAGTTGTTTTATAAGGCGATAACGGACTCCAACATTCTGTTATGTTTTAGTCATTTGGTCAACGCAGTTAGTATTTCTTCCAAATGTGGACAGCAGATGTTCTTTATACAATTTCTAATGAGATCGCATTATCTGTTCTTCTGCAGTTTAATGGTCTCACACTTTGTGAATCCCAGAAATGATGAACATAAGATGAACATAAGTTCTTTTTTTAGTAGAAAATACAAACATTTTGTGTTCAAAGAGTACCAAAAACTACCAAATGGAGCTGTGCGGCTCGTGCCAAACACAGCTTATGCAATCATGTTTGTGGTTTGTTCAAATAGTGGCTATGTGATGTTGGGCAAGTTCAAAATGTTCTGTCGGGACTAATGTATTTAGTGCTTCAACTAGCATAAGGAGATCTGTATTACGATAACAAACAGCCTGAACCCTGTATTTATTGAACAGTCAGTCAATAAACAGGTTAATAAATGCATTACATATTTAATTTGGAGATCTGATTGTCTATAATACTATCAATGGCTTTAAATGTTATTAGTTATCTGACAGATGAGTGGTGCAGAGCATTGAATATCTAGAGCCTAACCTCTTCTGAATGTAGGTCACACAACCCTACGCCTCAACTCATAATTAAAACCGACTTCTCCTTTCACAAAGAAAACATTGCCGCATTTGGGTGACCTAAAAAACTCTGGGAGACTCTAAGCTTTATTTTTACGGTCTGTTGGCACCCTCTCCACACCTCATCTGTTCACCTTCTTCATAAACACGAGGGAGGAGTGATGACTTCATCACTGGGTCCGCAGCAGATGTGGACTTAAGCCTCCAAACGTGTCAAAAGTCCAGCGGCAGGTGTGGTTCAAGGGCAGTGCTATGCGGCCTCGCGTCTCGCACGTCAGCTCCAGGCTCGGGGGACCGGCGGCGGAGCTCAGGGCGCCGGGGGGGATATCGGTGCATTAATCAAGAAACCAATTCTGCTATTCCTTATATTTTTCTTTCCCCCCAGGGTCGGCCCATTGTGATCTGCGACCGGGACGACCAGGAGACCATCAACAACTCCAGCCGCACCATTAAGGTGCCGCACAGCGTGGACTGCCTGCAGGGGGTCCTCAGCGTCATCCCTCTTCAGCTGCTTTCCTTTCACCTGGCCGTGATGCGTGGCTTCGACGTGAGTGTTCCCAGGGTTCAACGCTGACAATTTTTTGCCTGAAACACACTGGCTCCAAGACGATTTCTACTGGCCCGCAGACTTTTGTTCTTTGACATGTTTAATCATTGATGGAAACAAATGCAAACACCTCAAATGAGGTGGTCTGTTTGCCACACTAATAGTTCACTTAAAGGATGTAAAACATTATCCTGTGGTGATTATGTTCCCTCTCAGCCTATAGTTGGCGTGTAGTACTGTAGCAAGCAGAAGAAGGAGCCATGTTTCATTTGTAGTCCGTTTGCAAGATCCATTATAGATCCATTTTATCACGGCCTGCACGCTGCCAAGTTTCAAAAGCTTGGGGAAAGTAAACATGAAATGGACACTGAAATTATGTTTTTATTGTTTTAATCAAGCATATTGAAGGCCAAGCCCAGAGGGAGTGGGGAGTGTGCCACTTGGGATGAGGAGCACTTCCCATCAGTTGGGCAAAATACACATTTCTGAAAAACAAACACACTTTTATTTTTTTTAACAAAAAAACACAAATCAAAGCAACTGCACAGACCAGGAAGTAAAATACAGCTGGAATTCAAATTAAGTGGGCCTTTTTTTTTTTTTTATAGGAATTCACCAACCAAAATAATTCACCAATGTATTCACCATTTAATACATATCAATTTCCTAAGAGATTTGCAGTACAAGTCAGTTTTTAGGGAGTCAACCTTTTTCTTCAGATGTCCTGACGCTGTGACGATGGATTTTGATAAACTCA
Organism: Mora moro; assembly: GCA_900303205.1. Classification (NCBI taxonomy): domain Eukaryota; kingdom Metazoa; phylum Chordata; class Actinopteri; order Gadiformes; family Moridae; genus Mora; species Mora moro. Next base: position 10,972 of record OMNR01015808.1, read on the forward strand.
TTATCATTGTTGGATGAACCTTTAAGCTCTTGTTTTGTTTTGACACAGGTGGACTGCCCCAGAAACCTGGCCAAGTCGGTGACTGTAGAGTGAAGCCCAGCGCTCATGGACTGAGAAAAGCCCTTGTGGACCCTTGTTGATTCAAACAAGTAGACCCCAAGAGAGAGGGAGTTTTCTCACTGTGTGTGTCTTTTGTCATGTCTGTTTTTAAATGTTCTCATCCTCAAAAAAAAATCATCATATTTTCTTTTTCACTCAAACTACTGTCATGTTTCTATTATTTTGAAGATACGCTGTTTATCAGTGGTGGCATGATTTGGGCTGGACCTTGCAATAAGTACTTTAGTTCTTTCCTCTTCCTCAGTATGTAAACCTATAGCAACTCAAGCTAACGGCTAGTGCTAGGAGGTGGCCATTTTGGATCATTCACAGCTTGACTAAAAGCTTGTGGATAAATCCAACTTTCCCCATTGTATTTGAGCTGGTCATTTTTACTTTTATGTTGTTCTTGTCTTACTGCTTCGGCAGACAGAAATGGGGTACGTGTTAGGTTCCATGTTAGGATGACTCTACTTAAGTTACTGGTTTCCTTTTCCTTTTTTTTTGTGCAATCATTTAGAATGCGTTTTGGATCAGTTTTCTTGTGTGTACATGTCGAAGACAGCTATAAGTAATTCCAAACAATTGTGGCTTGTAATCAAATTAAGTGCTGTTATGTGTTGCTTTGAGGCTTTTTTTTTTTGGTCTTCACTGGAGTTACTTCTAAGCACATGTTATTAGAAAGCATCAACTTGATCGACTGTGGGGTTTTGGTCCACCGTCAGAAGAAAACTATTGTCTACTGTGGCAATTACACAATACAACAGCTTTTAGTCGTATTGTAGCCGTTACCTGGCAAGGTTAAAGGATTGACTTGCCTACTCTTGGTTACACCTCAACAACTTTCTCGTGTTTTTGATAGTTTGTTCTCCTGCGTCATTGTAGTTCTCTGCAGTGAAACTTTTAACTGACATTTGTGGTTGATGAACTGACATTGTCCTTCTACTGTATTCTCTGGGTTTACGATACAACTGAAGCCAGGAACCTGTTTTGTTTGTTTTAATCGAATGAAGTTACCTATAAGTGTGTATGTTGCACCAGTGTCAGCCCATACCGTGCCACCAAGTCACTGTGACAGCAACATTGGGACCATCACACCTTTGTTATTATGTTATCCTACATGGTACATGATTTATATGATGGAAGTTACTGTTTGAAATGTGAATGTAATTTGTCATTTGAAAAACCCTGTCAAACCAAAAAAAAATGTTTATTTTACAGTAGCATAGCATGACAGGAGTAAACCAAATCATGTTTTTCTATATCTTGTTTTGATGCTGGTGATCAGCTTTATGTGGTCTTTCTTTGAACCTGGAACAAATGAACATTGAGTCTGGCAACATATTGTGAGATGCCTTTTTCTCTTTTGTACACATTTGATTTCAGCAACTTGCAGTAGGCTAGGACATTTGCTCTTTGCAATCAAGCCTTCACTTTTAGTCTTGGCATTGTTTTCACCGTAGCTTTTTTTTTTGAGCCAGTGGAAGGATTGTAAAGAAACAAGGGTATCTATCACAGGTAGGCCTACTCCTCTAACCACAGCAGATCAGGTTATCAGTTGGTCTGAATGAAGTATAGGCAGCAGATACGCACTACATCCTGGCAACATGTTGGAAACTGCTGGCTTACACTGGGAATGGGTTCACTATTAGCAAAGACTGATGCAATAAAGTGTGTTCTTTACAGATTGTTGTCACTTGGTGTAGTTTATAATGGTCACACGTGCCATGGAAGCAATTACATAGAGAATGTTGCCATCAAAAGTTAAACCACAAAACTTTTATATTCATTTTAAAAAAAGTTAGTCAATTGACATACAATTAGGTTCATATGCATTCAAAAGTATTCGTATAAAAAAGGCTGTCCTTGGTTTTGGACAAATTAAAATGGTTGTAGTAGCCTTCAAATAGGATTCAGAAGGACGCGAGATCCCAGAGGACTGCCAGAGCCCTGGTGGTGGAGTAGGTGATGACCCACAATGTAGAGCCAACGGGGCCGAGACATCTATTGACAGCCATGCAGAGGACGACGGCTGCCTCCATACACCGGCGAACCTTGAACAGGGCGCACCGTGCCAGGTGGACATGCGCCCGAACGACAGCATAAACAGCCAAGGGATGGCTGAAAAGTTCCAATACTGTACGCAACACTGAATGGATTCGGTTGTAGTGGTGGTGGTTCAGATATTTCCAGCTACGGTACCATTTAAAGCATTTCCATCTATTTATTTTCCGAGTCGGTAAATGAAGGCGAAGTGTGGTTGTGGGACTAAGCCCTCCACGCCGTGTCCAGTCCTCGCTTGCTCCTAAAGGCAACCTTTTCAGCGTCGACCTCAAACATCCATTGACCTTCAGCGCCAAAGAAAGAAAACCTGCGAACCAATTTGTGCAAAAAAGTAAAACTTGCAGAATATATTCGTTGTACTGACTGGCTGCAACGATGGCCCTGGTTGCGGGTGCGACGTAACCGTGAAAGACAGCCATTCATTTGAATAAAGAGCCTGTTTCTGCTTTATCGGCCACAGTCCGGCGTGAAGAGAAAGCAAGCGACCGTTTTAACCGATTAACAATTGTAATGACCGACAGCTGTTTTGGCCACACTCCGCCTGGTGTACTTCAATTAGTTTAGCTGTCGTTTATAAATCCGTCCAATTAGGGCGCAGCCAATAACATCTCGGGATGCTTAAATGGCGTATTCGAATGTTATTGACGAGGCTTGATTGCTTAATCTATTCATTTGCTTGTTGAAGACGGAGCAAAACTCTGTCTAATCAGGGTCTAGTTAGTAGAGTAGCTGAACTTACAAATAACTTGAGCTGCTCTATTACACACCTGAATTAATATGCAGCCAGACTACTTGTAGGCCTATAAGACGGATATGTGGAGTTAGGCTAACAATGGAGAGTATTGAAATAAATGTACATTGTGTAGATGTAAGTGAGTAGGCTACATGTAAAGGGCAAAAGCTTTCAGTGGTCGTTCTGTTCCTGCTGCCCTATCGCAAAAGTTGTGTCAAAAACAATTAACGCCAGCATGTTTTTCTTGCAGGCTGTCCACATTTCCCGAGGATTAAGTTGTGTCTAATTTTTTCCAAGATAGCCCACTCCAGTTCAGCATGTGACATAACTCATCTGAACATCTGGATGCAGTTAGCCATGCATCCCTCCCCCCTCCTCTAAAGGAGTGACTGAGGTGCACTGGTATGTTTGCGGCACATTGCAAACATAGACATGTGTCAACTAGATCAACCTTACGAAGTGACAGTGTCAGTTCCACAACGTACAGTTGTGTACAAGTCAAGAAGATAAAGATTCATTTTTTACTTGAATTGATAAACACATTTTGATGTAGAATTTGGGTATATGGAAACAGGCCTGCTGGATGAAGTTCAAGTGTAATTTCTAGGAATATAAAGTACGCCCAATGATGGCCCACAGCCAAAATTGAGTGTGTAAACTGCAATGCAATGGCAGAATCAGAATGGTAGGTACACAGTGACATATATAGCTTCACAAGTCCTTTTACAATATGAATTGTTTACTTTCACTTTCCATGAAACAGATTTTATTACAAGTTTTACCTGCAGGTGAAAAATCAAAACTGCATTCTGCTGCTGACAGTGAATATGTGAAGCATCTCTGGCGTTGTCACTGCCACTGTTCACATACGCAGGCTCATGAAGTGCTACTCTTCCCTCCAATGATCCTAACCAAGTGACAGTTGAAAATGTATGCAAGTATCAATAATAAGGAATTAAAAGCATCTCTTTCCATTAAACAGAAATCTCTGTTTTAACATGTGTACTGAATGCATCTGGCAGTAAACAGAGCCGGTTTTCCATGAGCTGTGGTCCCAACCCTGGTCAGCGGACAGGCCCTGCAGTGCTGGACTGCTTTCCAGTTCATCCAACAGACACTGCGGGGAACGGTAATGTAATGCGTGTGTGCTGCTGGTTGAAATCCCTTTTTCTTGGCTTTCCTCGCATATGGTTTCATCAAAAATAACTTACGTTAAAGCCCCACCTGGAGGAGACGCCTGGTGTGTGAACACAACGTTGTTCTCAACAAGTCTTTGCCTCGATTGTTGATCGTTTTTGGTTATCAGGGTTTGGACACAACTCCCTACATAAACCAAACCAGTTGTGCCAGAGCTCCGTCCTTGCCCCGGTTTATTTGAGTCATTCCGACAGCTTAGTGCCTAAATGAATGATACGATTGTACTTGAACGCGCACAAGTAAATCATGAAGCATGTTGGCACTGGAACAAGAAACACAAAAGCTGCGACAACAATATCCAAGGCAATCATCGTCAGATTTAGTGCCGTTCCACTGCTTCCTGGATACGCTTATCGTATGTGTTCATTTGCGTTTATTCTTTCTCCAACTTTAAAAAGATGATTCCTTCTGACACTACTAATACTTACCAATAAAACACTAAAGTCAACAAAAGTACAACAATTGTAGAAACAATGAAGAGTTGCTTATTAAAAAACTTAAACTTCAATGCTATTACATGCAAATAATGAAACTTTGGTAAGGCACCCATATTCCTCTGAATAATCTCTTTAGATGTTTCTGGAATATCGCCGTGTCTCATTATTTTTAGACGAAACAGAACATTATCAATATACTGCCCAATGTACTTTGGCAATATAATCCTCACCGACCGAACCCTCTTAAAAAAGGCATCGATATTACTCCGTTTTCTTGACGTATTCAAGATTTCATCCGTTCCTCTGCGCTTGTGGAAAAGGACAGTGGGGCCTGAGGGAGCTCTGAAGGCCAGGCCAAGGCAGATGTTTTTTCAGCACACCTGGCCTCCTGTGCATGAGCTAACCACCTTCAAACGCCTCTCTCTCTCGCTGTACGTCAAGCGTGGCAACAATTGCACTGTTGGGCTAAATGTGTACACATGTCACTGTAAACAGATAGCCAAAAAAAGAGTTTTGCTAGTTTCTAGTGAGTCCACTCCCACAGAGCGGGACAGACATCGGAACAATGTTTTCCATTGGCTTGAACCGTTCGGAAGTTTGTGCTTGCCGGTAAAATCAGGAGTCGCCGAGGGCTGGCGGCAACGCTGGGGTCACCCAGCCTTTTCTTCTGGTTGTGTCCCCCCCCCCC
>OMNR01015820.1:9264-19939 GCA_900303205.1 Mora moro
GGAATGATTGTTATTTCCATAATGAGGCCCTAACTGTGTTATGATTGGTTGTAATGTTTTGCCCGCCTGCTTTTGGTTGGACTGAATGGATCCCTAAGAATTTACCCTTTTTCTAAAATATAAAAAACAAAAGAAAACAAAATAAGTAGTAAGTGTGGCTTAAAGTAGCATGGCTCCACAAGACAAGTCAACCTTTGCTCTTATCTTATCCTTATCCGTGTCATGGAGCAGTGTAGTCTTGTGATATGAATCTTCCCTGGGGGTCAAGCAGCCTTATCAATGCAGACCGTGATCTCATATTTACCCAGTGTGGGTTGTCTGGGCATGGCATTGGCAATCCTCAAGCGACTCTTTGGTCAACTATTGTATGTGCCTCGTTGGCTTATGTACAGAAGTGCACATATGTACAGACGTACGTTCATATAAAAGCTCTGCTATGCCTTGAGTGCCAGTTTGTTTGAGAAAAGTGTGTCTATCTTTATGTGCTAATTCAGTTCCTTTTAAGGAAGATTATGAAATTGAGTATTGCCCCATTCTGGTCCAAGCCCTCCAGCAAGCTCTGGCAGGTACACTTACAGAAAGTGCTTCAATAGTGTGCCTTTAAACTCACCATTACCATCAACACCATTAAGAAAGAGTACTATGTTTTGTTTTTAAGGCAGAGATACTTTAGGATGAAAAGGTATGTGTATAAAACCCAGACGTGTTTAGGAACCTTTAGAACTTCCTCCTGCCATAAATCAACCTTTGTCAGGGTTGTGTTTAAGTGTATTTATGTCAGATACGTTGAGAGATGAAAAGGTTACATGTATAAAACAGACGCTGATGTTCCAAGGCTGCTTCGTGTCACCGCAGTAATTACTAAGCACACGCTGTCACATGTCTTCTGAGTGCCATATTAGAGCAACCAGGAGACACGGTTTCAGTACATGTTGCCTCACCTCCTCCCGCCCATACACACGCACATACACGTCCCACCAAGGAACTGCTCGTACACATGCACACACATGCACGCACGCACGCACACACACGCGCGCACATAAAGCGACACACAAGGATTGTTTCTGGGTGGAAAACTTAAATCCTACATCTGGTGTTGTGTCACATGTCACAGACCTCTGTTGCATGACAGGAAGTAAAGAGAGAGGCTGCATTTCCTTTTCCTCAGTGAAGGAAATGACAAAAGAGGACATCATTTGTTATGGTCTTACAGGATGCACACTGTTACCAAGATATAGAAACAACACCTGACTTTAAAATGTATGACTCGTCACCTGCTAATGGGCTATTGCTCTATATTACTATTTAATATGTCAATTAGTAGTTGCTTTTATCCAAATCAATTTCAGTGCATTTTGTTTAACATTCATGAGCAGGTAGGGGTTGGGGCATCTTGCCCAAGGAAGCCTATAGGTAGACATGGGTACAATATAGACATACAGGTTCAAACGTTGAGGGTCGAACCCACAACCTTTCGGCTGGAGAGTCAGTCAGACACCCTAAGCACCACTAGACTATCCTGGCCCCTATACACGGACTGTATCTGTGTCTGTAGTGATGTCATCTGCTTGCAGTTCCAGTTGAACTTTCTGTTATTGTGGATGTGGAACAATTGTGTAATTTCTCTGGCGGCTCCAGGAGGTCCTGGTGTGCCTCAAGGATGATGTCCACAATGTGGGGGCCCTCTGAGGTCGCTCTGGCCCGGAAAAATCTGCGGCCTGGCCTCTGGGAAGTGACAATAGGATGGAAACGATGACATGTAGGCCTCACGATTACAGCGGAAATATTGGCACGGTTCATGCTCACGAGTGCAGAAGCAACAATCTTTTCCACTAACAATGCACTACTCTCAGTTGACCAATGCCCACACAGATACCACTATATATAATCTCGGATCCAGCAGTCCTGCTGTTATTGCAGAACCTCTGGGGGAGACGGCACAGAGCCTGGGCCGGAAACCAGAAACGGCGAGGGGCGGAGTTATGCCTTGTTTCCTGTTTCGATATTCTACATTTACATTTACATTTAGGGCATTTAGCAGACGCTTTTATCCAAAGCGACTTAACAAGTACATTTGTTCGGATTCTACTGAAGGCAACTCATTTGCACGAGTGGGTGAAGCTTTCAGAAGGGGATTTTAATAAGTGTATTCCTACAGTGGCCAGTCCACACGGTGTTGATTTGAAACCTTTACAGACACTTTTTTTTACAGTTTGCTACAGCTGGCAGAGTATGTGTTGGCCAAATACGCCCTTACAGATCCCCAACATGATTGGTCGAAACAAATATGAAGTGAAAGAAAGTGAAACGCCCCATCACCCAGGTTTGAGCTTGTCTATCATCAAACTTTGAATACTAATCTAAAGTCTGATTTGTGAGACTACTCTATATCTAACTATATTATATTTGAAACAATAATAATAAATGCCTATAAAGATGGGTGATGATGACGAGTCTGTCAGAAACAACAGCATTTAGGTTCAGCAATCAGTCCACGTCACAGGCGTCTTGCAATCCATGTTATGAATTGTTATCAGCTGTTTTTATTGGCACAGCTTAAACATAGAGATATATATGCTCATGTACGACTGACAGTCATGCTATACATCAGGGGGGGGATGAGGGGAGAGATTTCGCAATCAACTGTGGAGGGAAATCACAGCTATGTGTTAAGTTGACATGGGAGATCTTCCCCTTGACACTTGAACATGGGGTTTGATTAGAACTAACTTATCATTCTTCTCTTTTTATAATTTATTATACAAATCGTATTATTCCTTTTTGTTATTATTTTGCTATATTTTAATTCAGCGGTGACTCACTGGATAAGAATTCATTCATTTTGATTTACAATAATGCCTCACAGACACAACAAAGACTGGCCACTGGTAAATCAACTCTATTTTACTGTTGGAAACGTACATCCTTTTGCTTTTGCTGGTCAACAAACCCAGCGTTGGGTGTACTCCTTTCCTTTATATTTATATGACTGGAGAAGGGAGGAAAGGGGATTTTTGGCTCCAGGGATCCATTTAAGTAGGGATAAAAAAAAAAAGTGAAACATTTGTGTGGAGTGAAAGTGAGACATTTATGTGGAGTGAATCATGGGACTAGAGCCATGCTTGTCATGTGCTCTGGATGACTTCATCCCCCACCTCGGCTCTCCTCACATCGGCATCTGATCGATCGGAGAAGATAAGCAGTCGTCCTCTGCTGGAGAAGAGCGAATGGGGGATCAACACATTTCTGGATATGTAGTGTTATATTCAAATGACTTCCCTGTGAGACGCTAGACTCTACTCGATTGGAAATCTACTGAACAGATTTCATTTTTTGAAAGTTATGCATGGTGCAAACGTGTAAATGTGATCGCTTTCATCCAGTATACAGATACGCTGTACTACAAAATAAAATCCTGTTTGTCACAGACACACACACACATACACACACACACATGCAATCCTTTAGTATAAAAACAGTCAAATGCAGTCAGATTAAGGTACTTTCTGAAGGCACTGCAGAACACACAGCAACACACCGTCCCAAACACACAGTTCTGCAACCAGGACAACAGGACGTTTCTATGATTCATATGTGTCCAGGCAAACACTGGGGCTGGCTAGATGAAAAATTATGGAAAAAATGTTTTTCATGCCATTTTCACCCAGTGATGACCTAAGTGTCTCACTGTTTGCTGTTGATTCACCACAGGTCCTGACAGATTTACCAGCCATCTGTTCTGGGGATGTTTGTTGCTGTATCTGTTCTTTAATACATTTCTTTAATACATTATGGCTTTGGCGTAGATTTCCAACACAAACACAGCTGGCTTGACTTTGGAAATTGTATTTAAAGCCAGAAAAAAAATACTCCTATGGGTTTGCGTTTAAATTCTACTGTGTGACAGTTTTTGTATCAAAATCACCATCTCATGCACACGTATGCGCGCACACACAACTTACATCTATTACCAGCTCTATTAGCAATCCAATTGTGCTCAAGAAATCAGAATTGTATTTACCTCTGTGTTTTACGTTGAATCAACAGGTCCCTAACCGATGATGTATACCTCTGCATTTCCCCTATACCACTCAAGACTGGCTGTAGGCTTGAACTTGAAGAACGACAACTCAATAGTGTCTCCTTTTTAGATGTAGACACAAGAGCTCATGACCAATGGACACAATCAGGTCAACGAGATGTTCAATAACTTTGTCCTCAGGCCTTTTCCGTGTAACAATGCACCCGAGGGCAAAAGCTTGAACTCAGGTGGTCTTCTCAACTGGTGGGTCACGACCCACATTTTTAATTTTCAGTGGGTCGCAGAGCCCATGATATTAACTAATGTTTCAATGTTAATTCATGTTTCAATGGCTTACCATTTCATTGAGTTTAGCCCCAATTGTTGCAGTTTTTTGTTTCGCTCAATGTTTTCAACAGTACAAGAAGGCATTGTTGATGACTGCAATATTGGTAAATACATTTTAAAAATTTTGGGTCGTGACTTAATGACTAATGACACAAATGGGTCCTTAGGCTTGACCAGTTGAGAACCACTGTTCTAGACTGTGCATCTCAACCCATGACCCCTCTATACACTCTAGGGCTTTCGAATGTTATGTGTGGAAGTTATGTAATCAAACAGAAGAAACACGTTGTGTCTCCGTGGCGATCAATCCGCCTGGTTACGCTCGCAGCCGAAGTGGTTACGTAAGCGCACTATTGGATGTCTCTCACCATCTTATCTGAGGCGAGCGAAGGGGGTTGAACGATCAGCGGTGCATTGTCTAGCGTGGACCAGACCTTGAACCGGCGTTCTCTTTCTGTCCTGGCCGCCACGCCATTGCTGGAACAATTTGTTGTTGCCTCAGTGGTTGCCACTGTTTGGTTTTGGAGATAAAGGCCATTCCACAGTGTGGTCTGATAGATACTTAGGCCTCCATTCTCTGACTGCCCTTAGATGCACTGGAAATGTGGTCCTCTTGAACACGGCACTAATAATAGGGAGGCTTGCTTCTTGAATTTGTCCACTTCTAGGGAAATACTTGTTGAAATGTAATAACTAATTACTAATAATAATAATAACTGTCCCCAGCTACATTCAAGCCAAACTCTCGCTGCAATGCTTGCATTTTTTTTGTGCAGAACCAGCAGAATGTTCCCCTATGTTCTTCGTGTGTCATTAAAAGTGTCCATAAACTTTATGTTGTGTGTCATAAAAATGTTGCGCCACAACATTCATAATATCCACATCAATGGTTGGAGAAACTGCATGAATAGATTTTGCAGTTTGAATGGGAAGGGGGGCGGCAACACTAAAACAACACTAAAACACATGGTTTTGTGTGTTTTAGCGTGTCTTGCTGATACCAACTCTTCCACATGCTGGCCATATGGACACTTCTATTCATTCGCAGCCACATTCAAACACCAGACAGACAAAACATGAACCCTGCAGGGCAAGACAAGGTTAATCACTGCTATTATATGTCTCTACATATTATTGCACAATTAATTGGACAAAACACTGTTTTGGAATGTTCTATAAGCCAGGCTTAAGTCCCCCCAAAAAAGCCAATTATCGTCCTCGTGGAAGTGATGCAGAAATGGCGCTCTTAGCAATAACAGACGTGATGATATTAATAAAGATGATCATGTTCTTCTCTTCCGACCTTATTACTGCCTGTTGTTGATACAGTTGGTGTTTGCGCAGATGACTCAAATGGCTCTCAGTGGCTCGGGTTCCTGAGTCTCTGACCGTTCAACCCTACACAGGCCACACTCCTCTCCCCCACTCAGGCCACACCCCGCGTACAGCCTCCCAACACCCACTCCCCATATAGTGGAAACTGTGGCATTGGGGGTTGAAATTGCACATCGAGCCATATATGCACATGTGAGACTTCACTTCACTTCAGGGATAACAAAATAGACGTGGGCATATGTGCACATGTGCACATGTGCACACACATGTGCACACCCGCTCACGGGCAAAGATGATATACGTTCCCATACGGCAGAGACCTTGGGTGTAATGGGATAGGCTTGACGAAAGAATATGAAAACAAACGCTACATTTCCTGTGGTCCCCGCAGAGTCTCCAACCCTGGAAATGAGGGGTGTAATGAGAAAGGGAAGAACACCATTTAAAATGTCCTCTGTGAGGAAACTGTCATCAGTCGTTTTTGCTTTGGCGCACATCATGAAGAGCCTAAAGCCACCGTGTGAGGACGCGTCAACCTACGTATCGCACATACAATTAAATCCACCCTCCTTGTCCCTCCTAGGGACAGTTACCTTTCTTTTGATTTGTGTCGGGATTATTCAGTTAAATCACACTTTTGTCCAGGATAATGAATGGGCTTTTCTTCCCTTCATGACATCTCCTCATAGTATAGTAGTGTTTTTGAAACTGTCGTGGATTTCAAAGGCCTGTTTCAGACATGTACAGTAATATGGCCCTGCAGGTTTATTGGCTTGTTGTTACCGCAATGCAGACCTTCGCTGAACTTTTTTTGCAGTGTTTGGTCGCAATGTTTTTTATTGTGTCTGTCTCTGTTTTGTTTCCAGACATTGCCAACTGCCAACCAGGAACTGGCTTCAGTCTCTGAGGTAAGAATATCTACTGCATCTGTGGGCTCCTTTTGACGTGTCCCATAAAGTTTTAAACCACCTGCTGACGCCACATTGCTGAACCAAGTATTATTTCATACATGACGCACCGGCTAGTTGGGAATTTGAATGACAAATGCACCGGGTCTGTCTTGTATGGGACCTGAGCTTTGAATTTAGAGTGGAAAGTTTTACTTGTGTCTTCCAAGCGGCTCTCCTTGCGGCCCACCTACTCCTCTCAAGGACATAAAAATAAATTGAGAGCATTGGTAACTTTTATAAATGACTCAGACTTCCGGCGGTTTTGTTGGCTAACAGGACTGCGCCGGCTAGACAGTTTACAGGGCTGGAAGATATTCTGGAAGGAAACAAATGGTTTGTAACCTCTCCATATTTCCCTTTCTTATTTCTCTCTATTCCATTTCCTCCTTCCTCCCGACCTCGTCTTGCGGTCGGGAGAACGGACCAGATTGGATGTAGAAGTCCTATGATGCGCACGTTGAAGTCGTATGATGCAGATGTTGGAATCATATGATGCAGATGTTGTCATATGATGACTTCAACATCTGCAGCCCTCTAATAGGCCAGCCCCAGCTCAGCCACGCTCCTCACTGCGAGGGCACCAGACCAGGAGTTTACGGCATGGTAAAAATGATCTGTCGGAAGACTTTATTTTCTATGATCAGATTCACTGCCTGGCATTGTGCTGTATTACGCTGTTATTATGTTATGCACTGCATTTTATACCATTTTTGGTAGACCAGACCAGCCAGTTTTGTTCAGCAGAATCCATCTCTACATTTAACCAGACTTCCTTATTAGTAATTAAATTTACTCTTACTTACTTTTCCTAAAACATTATAGCGAGAGAAGAAACTATGTCATTTGATTGTGTTTGGTGTTCAGCACTATCAAAAGCATAGTGTTGTACCTGCCTTATCCTTTTGAGTAAATATTATAAGCATTCTTCCTACCTTATGGTCACATCCTATTGTATCAATTTCATGCTTGCTAATACTAATGGTCTCATTGACATATCCAAGTTGCCCCAGGAGTCACAGTGTCATGCATGCTATGCACTGGCGTGAGAAAACACCTGCTTCCTTCACGGTTAACCCACCCCCCCGACACATGGGAATTTAATGGCTTTTACACAGCAGGGTGTCACAGAACCTTGGCCGCCATGCCGCATCCACTCTGCTTTACAACCTTCTTCAACACCCCCAGCCCGTGTGATTTCTCTTGAGGTTAATCCCACTTCAGTGGTTCAGTGGCACCCGTCTGTTCTCAGATGCTTTTGGGCAACGCAGGACAGATTTCTCGGTAGCTTTTTTTTCCATTCGGTCATTTTGCGTGAGTGGTCTTTTATCTGTCTTCATATCTCATCTTTTATTTGGGCTCTCCACTTTCTCTCTCTCTCTCCCCCCCACTTTCTTCCTGTGTATCTCTCTCCGTGTACCGCTCTCACTCGCTATCTCTCACTGACACGTCTAGTCTCTCTCACGCTCTCGCTCCCTCTCTCTCGCTATCTCAGACCTAGCTTGGCCACCCGCCCGGACCTGGGGGGCCTATTGCTGTTGTGGTGGTGGTGGTTTGTGTGGGGCGGGGGGGTAGGGAACCCGGAACAACGCCGTCCTGCGTGCTGACGTGTCTGATCAGCGGTGCCCCTGTGTTCCCGCTATACAGTGGCAAACACGCCCACACGACACGCCACCCTGTCATGTTGGGGGCACTGCGTTCTGTTCTCGCCGACATTTGGACATGTGCCCGAGAGAGATGGAAAGACACAACTCGAGGTTTGTGTCTGTGATTCAGGGCTGTGGGATTAAAGCAGATTGTGGCGTGGTGGGCGTGTAGCCTTAATATTTAGACGTTATTATGTCGTACATATTGTAGGAAGGGTTTTTTGGTGTTGCCTTTCGATGTCCCCGTGGGTTTGGGTTCCCATAACTTTTCCAGTATTGCATTATCAGTCATTGAGATCTAAAACATCTGCATAAAACCATGTTGCCCAATTAAGACATAGCACTACACAAGCACATTACAGCATTATGTTGGAGGGTGTGTAGTGCTGCTGAGACCTCTGAGAATACAGGAACATGGAACAATGTTAACCATGGTGGTTTGGTTGCATGCTCCACTGGCTTCACAAACACTTTGTGTTTTCATGTAAATAGTTTCTGTCATGGTCTATACCCCAGACTGTAACCGCTACCCTTACTGTGTGCTGGTTTAGGTACTGCTATTTGCTATTTGTTGTTATTTATCTTGGCCATATGAACATATTATTTGGAAACGTGTGTCGAGTTGTCCCCTTGATGACAATTACTAGGCTATTTAGTGATTGTTATACCATGACACTTTGCATCTGTCATTCTCCGATAGGATTTGCTTGAGACTTAATGGTGATTAGAGAATTAGGCTAAGCTTCTACTACTCGGAAAGTGGATTAACAACTGGCTGTAATCCAGTTCATAATTTCCGTTTATGTCTTATATTATATTATATTAAATATGTGCTGTCCCGGGGGACAGAACATGTGATGCCACATGTGATGACAGTGTCTTCCTTTCTTCTTCTTTGCTTGATTTTCAATGATGTCCCAGAAACCACGTTTTTGCCTGCGTTTTCCGTTTGGACTCCCGTTTTAAATCCAATCATTCCTCTATTAGCTGAAGGGCCCTGTCATTAGCCCTGCTCTTTCCCTCCTCCCCCGGGGGGGGGGGGGGGGCTTATTGCACTTCATTCCGACGAGCCTCGAGCCTAATGTGACTAACGTGTCGAGGAGGAGGGAGAAGAGCCTGATGTCGGAAGGAGACCTCGAACCTTAATCCGCCACAGGTATTCCGTCGAACTACATACATACAAACCAAACCAAACCAACACCGTACGCTGGGAGCGTTCGGCTGTGACGACACTTCATCATCATCATCATCATCATCATCATCATCGGCTGTGTCTGTTGGCTGTTTCGCCGGGTTTCTTCTGTAACCGTTTGTGGTTTTCAAACCGTTTTAGCAGCCAAACCCCCATGTCTATCGACGGCTCTAAGCGACCGCCACATACCCGGGTTCCCCCGTAGTGTGCAGTCACACTCGGGCCGCGCCAGACACTGGCGTGTTTGCTCGTCTAATCGAGTGCACGGCATCGCAACGCAGCTGGCCTTATCTCCCTGTTTGGCCCGCACTGGGCATGCTCCCTGGCTCCCATGGCTCCCTCTGTCACCGCGGGCAACACGTCCACAGCGCCCGGCAAAGGAATTCACAAACGCAGACGGTCAGCGATGCGCCTGATCATGTGCTTCCGTGATCACGATGGTTTAGATGTTACACATGCCGACCGGAAAGGCTGCTTTGAGTGTAGTCCTAGTAGATGAAGTAGATTGATCTAGTGGATTGATTTACCTGGAACCAAGGAGGTTCAATCCGTACAGTGCAGTTATGAGAACACACCGCTATTGGCAGGCAGAGGCAAGGGAATAAATAAGACCAGGCACCAATATGGTTTTGATACATCAATATGATGGACTGTGTGTGCAGCGTGAGATCATCAGCTGACATGATTCAGAAATACGGCCGGGATAATCCTGCACGATGAAGTTGTTAGAGATGGGAAACTATTAAGAGTGGTTTCGTGAAAGATAAAAAAATGACATTTTTGTTAAATCTTCAGGTTCAGTTGCTAGTCTTGTTTGCTGTGTCAATCACAAATGCTCGACCTCATGTGGGTTTATCCTTTTACTTGCTGGGCCAAAATGTGTCCGAGGCATCAGCATGACTCTTAAGTTTCAGTGTCATGCGTTGTGTTTCCCAATACGCCGTGCACATTGCTATTGTTAGTTTTTTATTGTTGGCACAACCCCCACAGAAAGACCAGGGCAATAAGTTAAATAAGTTATGTTAATTGGTTAACAAGTTAAAAAAACATTTGGGATGGGGATCTTTGTATCATCATTTCAGTATGGATAAATGACAAGAACATGAGGATGGTGATAATGAAGACGGATTGGAGGCACTGTATGCTGTACACAAACAACTGTTGCTGATATTTCACCCTGCCTCTG
>OMNR01015828.1:6423-17105 GCA_900303205.1 Mora moro
ACCTCAGAGGGGAAATATATAGATGTATGCATGTGGCCATGACATTTAATAATTCATCATACTTCCTATGTAAGTGTCTGACTAAAATCTAGGAAGGGGCAAGCAGGATGTGGCACTGTTTGGTATTTCCAGAAGGAGGATCCAAAGGGAGGGGGATTTCCCAGGCATTAGGTACAAATCCACAAGTTGTGATATATCTCTATGTCAAATATCTCTTCTTCCATCAAACAGTGACATTGAGACTGACTTGGATTCATACCATTTGCCTTGATGGTTTTTTAACTGCTGGACATTGTAGCCAAACTCTTCATCCACGGGTCCATTGAAAATCTTGGGATCTGCCGTGCCAATGTTGAATGACTGAGAGGTACAGATCCTGTCAACTAAAAAAAGAGGCAATGCTATGACACTGTAGAGATATTCAGAAGTTATTAGAAGTATTTCAAAGCATCATAGCCCTATCCATTTATAAGGGAACAATCCCTTTCAATAGTTTCAGAATTTATGATAGGATAGAAGGATATTGGATTTCTGAGTACGACAAATAAATAGAAATACATCTACACTATAAATTATTTCGAAATCGAAGACCTCGAGACCTCACAAATAGCACCAGGTCATGGGTTTGGTTTCCTTTGTGGGAAGCTTTAGCGATTAAATCGCGTGTCACCGCCGGGTTACATTTCTTTGGAAGTGACTCTCTAATGTCTGTGAAAAGCCACAAAAGTCAGACCCCTAAACAAACGGACCCCACAGGCATATAAAACATTGTGTGAACGGGCAATGTAACATTATTTCCTTCGAGGGCTTGGTTCACAGGCAAAATCCATACTTGACACACAAGCAGTAGGCCTACCCTC
This sequence comes from Mora moro, assembly GCA_900303205.1. Lineage (NCBI taxonomy): Eukaryota > Metazoa > Chordata > Actinopteri > Gadiformes > Moridae > Mora > Mora moro. The sequence continues at coordinate 7,284 of OMNR01015828.1, forward strand.
GGAATTCTCCCCTGCTTATATGAGCCGCCGCACCATCACTGCGCCCTGCGCCCCGCAAGCACCGACACGCCAAGCTCGCCTGCAACACCGCGTTTGAAATGTATAATCGCTGGTATGCGAGTAGCCAATGGACTCGGAAGACCTTTGGGCTGAGGAAAACTTACCTGCTATGTTGTGGCGTGTCTGAAAGTGGCACTTTGAAACGCACTTGACTACAAACCACTCCTTTAATAGGCTAGGTTTTACAATGTAGTTTGACAATCTAACAAAATCAGGCCTATTTTAGGCAACCATAATAAGCAATTAATAATATAAATGCCATTAATATGCGATATGAATACAAAGGGAATTTTCAAATTCTAACCCAAACTAATCCAGCGAGTGCAATGTTGAAACAATGCATCTCGGCGTGACCATGGAAGCTATAACGCACTCAAAATCAAAATCTCCACTCGTTGTAAACTCTTCCTTCAGCATTGAATGTGATATTTAGTGCATAAGGTGCGTCCGGACAAACTCCCAACTCATTAACACTACGTCGACGGCTGCATTCTGGGGGCCATCGACGCTCGGAAAGCCCCGCACAGTTCGTTCTTTCACAAATATCTTAACCAAGTAGAGCGTACTTACTTATGACAAGAAGAGCAAAGAAGAAAGTCGAGTTGGAGTCCCCCATCATCGGCCTTCATGTCATGTCTGTGTAAATGGGTGAGACGCACTTGTCGAGGTTGTCTCGTTACTTGTTAGTGGGCGTCAACGGATGACGTTACAGTGAGCGGACTCACCTTCCTGCCTCTGTGTGGGAAGAACACCAGGGATTGTTGGATTAGAAAACATTTGGATTTCCTAAATAACACCCGAGTGTCGCCTGGTGTGATTATGTGTAGGCTTTTTTTTTGTTATTTGCCCTTGACCTACTGTAGGCTACTGTGCACTGTATATTCAAAAATAATGTGTAATTCGAATTAAAGTTCACATTACATGATGACCTCACATTCACCTATTGGCCTACTACCTGCTCCAACATTGTTTAAAATCAGTTTGGTATGCATCTCGTTATATTTATAGAAGTAGCAAATACATACATGTGCAGGTTAAGTTTGTCCTGATTTCTGAAGGTAATAACCATGAATGGAATACTATGAGGTGGCTGAACCTTTACTTTCATGTGATAATGTGAATGAACAAGAGTCTGTGAACCAATGGGACCAGCTGTGCCCAGCGGCATACCCACACAGGCCTGGAGGACTTGAATAAAAACATATCTTTAGTCACTCCAGCGGGAGAGAAGAACCTATCTTGAAGCTCATCAAAACACTTCAGGAAAAGAATGAAGGAGAAGGAGTGTGACTAACGGAGAGCAAGATTGAACAAGAGATAAGATAATCACACATGTTCTCACAGTTCCAAAGAAAACGGTGAAGAAAGTGTTTGAGTTCAAAGCTAGGATGTTAACACTTTGAAGTCAATCCTCAGGAGTACACAGGCCTGAATGGCTTCAAGACATCCCAGAACGAAAGGTGGATAGGTGGGCTCTTAAAGCAGAATCAAACCCCTTGACCTTGAAAAAATGCTTTTAGCCAGTTTCAATAAGCAGAGGACAGGTGTGTCACATGTTGCTTAATCAGCAGGTACCGGGTATTAACCTATAGAGGGGAAACATCTACAATGCAAACCAATCTACAAGTGGTGTTGGAGTTTGGTTCTCCTTTAAAGAGGAAAAGTATCACACAATGACGAGTAAGTAGCACCCTGACTAGAATAAGGAGACCATTCAGATGGTCCATTCAGTCAGATGTAGTGTCACACGAGGAATACATAACACTGGACTGTGATTGGTTGTGCTGCGAGAGGTCAGCACCACCAGCAGAGGTCAGAGTTGAAACTATTTTAACTTTGAGCGTGGTGCTCAGAGTGAAGCAGCACCTAGGGTACTCTAAGGGTAGGGCTCATGCTGTCTCATAGAAAGCAATGCCTGAATTTCCCATCACTAGAGTAGGCTATATTCAAAAACAAGTAGGCCATACAAAATTCCATTCCAACAGATTAACCAAATTACTGCACAATACTGGGAGGTAGGCAGTCCATATGCATTTTTAATTATACATTTTGTGTATTTTTGAACTCAATAACATTATCATATTGTGCCACTAGATGGCAGCGACGTAAAACAATAAAAAATGATTATGATGATAGAAACAGATGTCACAATACTACAAAGCAAAGAGAACCACTCCAATGTAGGATTGACTCATCGTTAACATAAAAATGGGCCCCTTGGATATTACATTTGACATTACTTTTTTATGTGCAGATAAAGCATTTGTCAGAAGCGCAGCATGGAGAACCATCAGCAACTATTGTTGTTATTCTGCATTGATACATTAACATTTTTTCCATTTTGTTTCAGGCGGAATGACCCATCAAAGGAGCAAAAGGTGGCAATAAAACATGCATTCATCATCACCAACAGAGACGGCTAAGGAGAACAAACTGGAATCAAACAAAAGTCACATTATGGAGTTTTTATTGCACGCAATCAAAACCTTAAATAATATTTACAACCTATCAAACAAGCACATAGGTATGTACTTTTTTTTAAAAATCTTAAAATGTTGATTTAACCCCGCACAGAACAAATAAAACAAAAAAACTAAATGTTTAAAAAAAAAAGCAGGTTCAATTCTAATTATGAGGCCCAAATTGTTACCGTTTACAACAGCCTTTTAATCACAAAAATTCGACAAAAATTAACTGAATACTGACAACCCTGTCAGAAAAATCCTTCCTAAAATCCTCGCTTGCTGGAAAAATACAAAAACAACAACAGAAAGGCATAAACGTAGCAAATGGAGCCTCTTGTCCCTCCCCTCCCCATAGGAGCCCAACGCAAACATCGTACGAGTAACGGGACGGTGTCTGTTCAGTCTCTCACTGTCTTTGGGCCCGTTTCCTTTCCGATTCCAAACAGAAATTCTCAAAAGCTTCTTCGATCTCGGGGTCCATCTCGTCGTCGTCTTCCTCGTACCTGTCGAGACATTGAACCATCGAGTCACTCTCGTTGTATTTCAACTATCCTGAAATTTTGGGAAACACACGCGTACCACAAAAAAAGACCTCGCATTGCACGAGCGATCACACAGGAGTTACACAAATGCACCTGGGACAAATATAAATACAGACAGGTGCTGAGAGAGTGGGAGCCAAGTTAAACCCTCTTTCATACCGATCTGCTGACTAATGTAATATGAGGCTTTCCCCCCCTGCCGTTACATTGTGGGCTAGACAATCACATCCAACAGGTTCAGTGGGGCCCACGGACCGGTGGCGGTGGTGAACCAAGGTAAAGCTAGCCCTCGGTCACATGACTCAAAAGGGGTTATGGGGCTCACTATGGCCCGAATGTGACCTTTTCCCCATGGAACGTTTCTGTTGTACTGCACTGTATTGTATTTAATGTAACTTGCCATGGGGGCCATTTCCAATTTCGGCAGAACAACATTCAAAATATCCATCATCACACATAAATAAAAGGAATGGAGGCAATGGAGCTTACCAGACATGCATTGGTTACTCAGAGAATAAGAACCATATACATTTACATTACATTACATTACCTTTTTTAATTAGTTGGGCCAAGCCAGACATATTTTTATTGTGTTGTACTATTTGGATACTGCATTGCGCAAGTAAATCAATACTTAAATCAATTAAAATCACACACATCCAGAATCGTCGCTGCGACTGTTTTGTACGTGTACTTACGAGTCACTGCCATTATCCTCATCAAGCTCTGGGAAGTTGATGTCCTCCCGGTCCAGAATCTCTTGGTATTTCTCAGAATACTCTGCGCAAGAAAAGAAACGTGTTGAATAATCGTTGGGTTTTTTGCTAAACTAAAATCGTCTATTTTTAGTCTATAATGGACTCACGGTACTAAGCAGAGAGCTCCCTTCAATATGAAATGTGTAATATAACCAGGGTTGATTGCTGGCACGTAGGCTATCAGTTTTACTGGTGAGTTCTATTTCCATACATCTGAACGTGCCGTTTTCATCAAAGGTTCAAATACAAAACATTTACAGATCACATTGTTTTTGGTTCACGCATTAGCTTTGCTGGGAACTGCAAACTCCATCATCACCACCAATGTAAACAAGCAGGACCACTGTACATAGGATGGCAATAGGCTACAAAAATGCCCAGAGGAAAAGAATATGGTATCAAATATGGTGTTTGGTAAACATTGCCACCAGGTGGGCGTTTCCTTGTTTGTGGCAGGACATCTGGAGCATTTGCTTAGCCAGTTTATGTCATTATCGTCTCAGTTTTGTACTGTTAACTGCTTCAAGATGAAACCGACAGGCGACCCAGCTGCGGCACTCTCCAACAACATGGAGAACACCGGAGAACAAGAAGAAGACATTGTTATATCCACCTGGGTCGGCGGCGGTGAACGGGGTGCCATCTGCGGTGTAGAACGTGGGCTCATTCTGCAGCACAAATAGAAACACACTCGGGTCACAACCACAAACGACAAACTAGACGCGGGAAAATAAGCGAGTTCAATGGGATGCGCGGTGGCGACCGCAGACCATGAAGTAGTTGGGGTCATTGTCGGGCGTGGCGTAGCTGGCGGCGGCCGCCGCGTAGACCCGGCCCCAGTCGCTGGACCTCAGCTCCACCAGTTTGAGGAGCATCTGCTTCACATCCCTGGAGGAACACGTGTTCATATCGGGGCATGTCGTCAAAGCACATCGTCGAATCCATTGAAACCGCAAAGTATGCAATTCGACAGACGGCAGATGGCATTCTGCGTTCAATGTGTTCCGTTACGCTGCGTATGCGGACAATTAGATATCAATTAAATTCACCCCCGTGACCAGACTGGAGAACAGGGCGACCCCGTTCGACCGGAGCCACTAAACTAATCGTTATCCACCCGTAGTCGCGGCCTGCTTTCTCTCGGGGGATAAAGCCTCGGTTAAAGACCAGTAACGCAGGCATACACACCGGCTACAAGTAGCATCCAGAACGATGTTCTCTATCCTCGCAACCAGCTCGTCCATGTCCGTCTTCTTACTCAATTTCCAGGTGTCCTCAAGAACCGAGCCAGTCAGCTGCAGGGAAAACGGAAGGATCCGCATTAGCCTCGCTCCAACACCAACAATTGGCAATTTCATACAGGCACAAACGGGTTAGAATAGTGACTAGAGGCGTTCGATCAAAAGGGTTCTGGGTTCGATCCCCAATGTCCACCGCCTACCTACTGTAGGCTTCCTTGATGCCAAGATGTCCAACCCCTACCTGCTCCTAAAAAAGGTGCTGTAGGTAAGACTTAAGAGCCACTATTTGAATGTCATTTGTTAAAAATGGCATAACCATCTGTCAGCTATTAGTGACTGAAATGCGCTGTGAGAGTATCTATTTTGAGTTGACTGCGCCCGTCTCTTTAGGAGCCAATTTAGATTCTAGACGGCTCCCGGCTCATTTCTGACCAATCAGAGCGTCTCTTGTGATTGGTTCAGGGAATCCATCTTACCTGTCAATCACATGCATGTGAAATGCAACACTTCTCAATGGAGGAGAAACCAAAACCTTGCCATCTTCCACCCTTTTCGTCTCTCTCTGTACAACACTTGAAGCTTACCTACAGCACCTTTAATGACATGCACGTATTCACTGTCACTTTAAGATAAAAATGTCTCCTACGTGACTAAATAGTAAATCAATGCAAAGTGTTGCTTTAACCTTGAGCAGTTTGACGGCGCAGATGAGGTTCGAGTCGTCGGGGTTGGAGAAAAGACACGTCAACAGGTCCTTCAGAGCACCCAGAAGGATGTCGGCTCGGTTTGGGGGTCCTTTCTTGCTCTTCACCTGGACAAAAGACAACACGATAATAACTGACCCCAGGTTTGGACGTTTTTTTTAAGGATAAATGTAACCCACATTTGTGTTAATAGTAGAAAGGGTACGGGGCTCTTTACCTCCAGATTTAGGTAGAGTTCTCCCAGGAAGAGGACAAACGAGTGGAAGCCCTTCCGGGTCACGGGGTCTCCCTTTACGGCTGTATCCTTCTGTGTGAACTCTGTTCTACACCTTCAACGCACGCACACACACACACACATTGGGAAAGTCAAGCTAGGACTATTAAAAAAAGCCCCCTTGTGCAGAATGGGAAACATATGGGCAGGTGGAGGTGTTTGACAGAGAGGGGAAGGTCACCTTTTCAGGAGAAGCTGACGGAAGTTTCCACTCTCAGGGCTGATAGTGAGATGATGAGACAGGTGGTTACAGAGTCTGGCACCCGTGTAGGAGAAGTTCGGAATAGCGGTAGACTGCAAGTACATTTTTCATAAATTATAAATATATATAAAATAATAATAACAATAAAAAACAATGAATTAATAAATTATTTAATTCATTCATTCATTCATACATATATATGTCAAGGATGGGGAGAGTCTCCATTGTAAGTCCAATTTGATTCATTATTTTAACTCCAGTGAAACAAGAACCACCGTAACAGTCATGTCAACTATGTCTAAAAATAACACAGGACACGAACCTCGGAAAGTCCTGTGTTTGACTCATTCATCCACGACCACTTACTCCCTACATGCACTTTGTCCCTCTTGATACTCCCTTCTGGCACATGAATGACCGATGCTCAAAAAGTATAATTCCAATCGCTGAATTATTTTAACGCCAGTGAAACAATCTAGAATAATATACTTCCCCCAGGGATAAATGAAGTACCGCTGTAATCTCTCCAAACCAATAGACTATATTACAGAATATATTATATATAATATATATATTAAAGAAAAGGCCCAGTGAGGATCAGCAGGTATGGTCATGCACCTGCGTGTAAATCAGCTCCACCAGCTCCTGCAGCAGCTCCTCTGTGGTGACCCAGGCGTTCAGCATGCCGACGATGTACTCCACGTCCGAGTCGAAGGAGCCCGGCGAGGAGCTGAGGTGGCCCAGGAAGTCGGCCACCGTCTCGGCCAGTATTGGCTCCGCGTACTCGCCGCTTCCATCGTACTCTTGATAGGTGGGATCCTGCACACGGACGTGTCGTTAGGCCCGCATTCTCAAGGACTCCTACAGGTAGACTGCGGACATTGGGGTTTGAACCCAGTGCCGTTTGGCTGGGAGCCGAGCACCCGAAGCACTAGGCTGTCCTTCCCGCGCATGCTAATGCACTGCACTGCTATAGAGATGATCTACCCTACAGGTAACAAATTGTTGCAGTTAAAGGTTATAGCTGAATGGGCGACATATTATCCGCTTTTGATAGTTTTTACATGATAAAGTAATAGGTGAAAGGAATAATGAAAATGCAACTTATTAGTAAAAAGGCAACATGGAATATTTTCTTAGGGTACATTAACATCTAATCAAATACATATACTATGTACACAAAAACTGCTCCTGATAAACTGATTAAATATATCAAAAGCCCAGCCACTTCACATCCTACAATTCATGATTCATTAACAGAATATCATTATAAACAGGCATTAATAATGGATTTTCCTATTGACAACTGTATCCCAGTGTAAATCCCAGCATGGATCATGATGTGCAAGTCTTAATGGTTTGTCTTAATGGTTCATAACTTACCTCAACGAAAGTCGATCCTGGAACAAACTCTGGAGCACTGGCTGAGAGTTTAGATGACATGACCAGGGTGTCAACACCAGACCCTTTGGATACATCAGTGTTGTTGGTGTATGGCTTTTGGGATTCACTCTCCACTCGTCTTCTGCAGTCTCAAAGAGGGAAAAGGCAAACGCCCTTAATATTTTTTTCATATTTCAAAGCAAAGCTACAACATACCAACAAGTGGCAAGGAGGTGGGGCAGACACCATGGACATGTCTCAACATCTTGAGATAACTGCTTTTTCTGGTGACTAAAAGCACACTTCTCATTTTCGAATTTGCTCTGGCTCATGCACACCAAGCCAACCAAATTGGTAAAAAGTCAAACTTTAACATTTACGACTGAGATCTATTAGGTGGCCAGCCGTTTATATAACTGGCAAAAGGCTGGATGACGTCGCCCACCTGCAGTTTCGTTTCGTTGTAACAGGCAGACCACACCATGTAACGTTACCGACTACAACACGAACATATGTGACACGATGAAGCGAATCAACACAACGATGAATAAAGACCGGCTGCAACGCATGGCTGAACAGACGTGTAACTGTTAGTAGTAGTATATATAATACATAATATATAATTCAGCGATGATAGCCGTCCTACCTCTGCCAGCCAGGTCGCTGGTGGCGTTCGTGTTGTTCTCCAATAACGTTAAAGGGGGTGATGTCTTTGGCTGTCTCAGTGGTTCCCTTTGACTGAAAAGGGATGTTTTGGTGTCCCCGTCCACGGCACCCGTGAGGCCAGGAGACGTCGGCGGCATGCGGGCTCTTCCTCCCCCGGGAGCTCGGTCGAAATGGTCGTTCATGGTTGTTTTGTCGGTCGGGGGGGAAACAACGAATCAGAGCAGCATTGGCGTTGGAAAAACTGTGCGCTCTAAAAAAAAAAATCTAGTAATGTGTTCACAGAATGTTATTCGGCTGCAGCGCATTACACGTTATCTCTCTTTCATGTTGATTCCTGGTGGGACGCGGCGTTAAAAACAGCCCAAATACACAACTTTTTTTTTGTACGCCAATAATGGCCACTTCCTTTAACAACAACAAATTCGTTGTCCCACGATAGTGGCGGTGCGTCACGGCACGGCTATAGTCTGGCGACCTCTAGAGGCGGGGGGTGGAAATGCAGAACGTACAGCCAAATCTTAGGTCGAAAATAACACGCTTCAGACACACACATGCGATTCTATCGCTGTACAGAGAATTGTGGTAGAATGGGGTAGAGACACACACATACACACATGCACACATGCACGCACGCACGCACACACGCACGCACGCACGCACACACACACACACACACACACACACACACACACACACACACACACGATCTGTGGAGGTCCTCAGAAGTATCTTTCTCCCACTGCCTACTCAGTAGCTGCCCACTACAAACATGTGTGTTGCACCAGACCGCTCAGCGTAAGCATTCATTAGTTGTTTCAGCCTCCAGTCATTTTCCACTTGTTTCCCAAAGCTGGATCACATTATGTCAAAGAGCATTCCCATTCCAGAATAGCGGAGACCTACTTTGATAACAGATTGCTGCCCTTATTTTCTGTTATTGCCGTTTTGCCCATACCAGCGTCTTGGAGGAAGTTCAAACATTCAGAAGACCAGGGTATGTACGTGATTACAGATGACTAAGGGATTGGTATTTGGGGACTCTTGGCCAAATACAGCATGAAGTAACCCCCGCCCCCTTGTGAAATAGTTACCATTACAAGGTGGACAATATGTAACCTGTATATGTTGTGTGTGCTGCTTGCAGTGTTGATAACACATACTACAAAATGAATGCACTACTATACAGATTGCTGATTACTATGTAGAGTGCAACACTGCGTGTCAGGTGATATGCAGTGTATGTGTATGTTTAAGCCGTAGATCTATAGTCATGTTGCACAGTTCCATACGCCGCCGTTGCCACAAGCCATGAACCCAGATCGTCGTGGCCCAAATTGCACAGAAGCATTCCGAGCATTACACATTTGTTTCGCCGATTCAGCAGGACAACATGAGTATGTCTAGCTCGAGGTAAGAGCTTTTTCATTTTCTGTGTTCTCTGGAATCCTGCCGTCCAATACCTCCCCGTGTTCCAGCTCTGCCAGGGGGACTAGAGGGAATCACGATCTCCGGCAGCTCTTCTGGTGC
>OMNR01015884.1:1629-15446 GCA_900303205.1 Mora moro
AGTAGCGTAGTGTGTGTGTGTGTGTGTGTGCGTGCGTGTGGGTGGGTGTGTGTGGGGGGGGGGGGGGTCTTCTTTTTCTTTGTTTTTAAATAACGTGGCACCGACTCAGATGTACAAAAAAAAAAAAGTACATACTCCCTAAAAAAAACAACGACTCAGACGTTGGCACACACTTAAACGTGGCAGCGCTAACGTCAATGCTACCCCTGCGCGAAGCTAACCGGGGGAAGCTCCCGTGGTCTGGGGCCAATGACGGTAGTGTGGGATGCGTTGTAATCTCGGGTAATATCGTGTTGTAATGACTACTTACCTCCAAAGCAACCCGCAGCGAAGTCCAATGCCATTCCCCCTTGAGATGTAGCGGTGATATATTTGTCAAGCTAACTAGCGAAGCGAGGACCTTATTATAGCGAGGAGTCTTATTATCTATCCTATTATCTACTTCTAGGGATCTTGGTATGGAGGTATTTTGGCTGGATCAAGTTTCCAAGCGCCACTTTGGGAATTAGTAAAACTAGCCTTGATAATCTAACCGGTATGCGATCAGGTTTGGAAAGTTTTCCCGACTGAACAACCTCCCGATGTCTTCCTTCTTGTCGGGTCTTGAGAGGTTCAACTCGGCTTTTCTTGGACAATCGCGGGCGGCTTGGAGACGGGCCCGACGGTGGATGACAAAAGACTCTTTCCTGCCTATCGGCTGTAGATGGCACCGGCTACTCAAACTTAACTCCCACAGACACAACCTTTCTATTTCTGTGGTTTGGGATGATGGGGATGGGTGGTGGGGTTTCAAAGTAAAAAAACAACGTGTGTCTGGCCTTTTTTGAGGAAGCCCAATCGCATGGCCGTGGACCAGACAACTCCCCCAGCTGCTGCCGTCCGCCCCTCGCAGCCATTGGCCGCGGCCGCGCACTGCCTCCCCGGCGCGGGTCCTGGACGCCTTAACCCCTTAATGCGTCTGCTTTCATTCACCGGGGGGGTGAGAGTTGATTTCGTCCCGTGTTTCTATAAAGGTTGACGGATACGTTGATTTAAATGGAGAAATAGCCACAGGACAAAGACGTAAACACGTGCATATTCGCTTAGTTGTCATGCAGGCTACTGTTTATTACCACGTATTAAACATGTTGGATGACGGCCAAGCATGTAGAGCCCTTATTCCGTTTCACATAGCCCATTCACATGTAGACCTTTCGGAGCCTTTCCAGCAATTTGCGTAACCTTTTCTCTAAAACAACCGTTAAGATAGAAAAATGCATGTCATTATGCATGTCATTATGATAACCAAGACATCCAAAGTGCAGCGTATGCCAGTTCAAATTGTATGATGTGGATATAGTGAGAACAGAACACGTGGCATTAAGAGCAGTGAGTGTTTGTCACAGTAAGTGTGTAATATCTTCCAAAACATTAGGCCTACATATATTCTGAGAATTCAAGCTTCCAGCTAGTGATAACGTGTGTGTGTGTGTGTGTGTGTGTGTGTGTGTGTGTGTGTGTGTGTGTGTGTGATACAATGGAATCATCTATTTTTTTTTTTTTAAATGCATAATTGTCAACAATACATCTGAACAGTTCCTTTGGTTGACTTAGCACTATGCACCAAAAATATTGAAACACAATGTAGTCTATTGAACCCCATAGGCGTGAGTTTTTTGGGGGGATTCGTAGGCCTACGTCAGAGAAGGTTAATGTTTACAAAGGCATTACCTGTCATGCTAGTTTTGTCGGTGACTTGCAAGGTGAATGAATTACTGCATTCAGCACACTGTAGACTTGCTATGAGCAAAACAAGTAGACTCCTGTTTTCCAGGAGTCGTGGAAAACAGACAATTATCTTCTTTGTATTATCTTTGCAGTGGGTGGACGGAAAGCTATCAAATGGCTACATTATGTTATTATCAGACTCAAGTTGTGAATCTAACAAACACCAATACCAGACACTTTCTCAGAATAAAGGACACACACACCATTATGATGTTATATGTATTTATAACCCGCAGGCATTGGGCATTTTAGATACAATATGAATATCATGATATATGAATCTGTCAGTTTTTACACCCTTGCTGGGTGTATTATGAGCTGTAAACATGCTTCTGTGCTTTGCTTATTTGATAAAAGATAAAAGAGTTGTTGGTCCAGTTCTACTGCTGCCCCTCCCCACCTGATTTCAGCTTTTGTTACCCGTCCAGGAAGAAACCGAGCCCCAGCCCTGCTATCTCTCCAACCAGATCTTGAAAACAGCCTGTTTCATTTGACTTACACTGACAATAAATGTTTTTATGTTTTCATAATGTGAATTGTCTCATAGTTGATGCAGTCATCGATGAGCAAATGCACAGCATTTTTATAGCGCTTTTCTAACCTTTACAATTAATGCCTCGCATTCACCCATTCATTCACACAAAAAAATATATCCTTCTGCCCACTCATGATCTTAGAATACATGGGAAATCCCTGCTTTTAGTGTGTGTTCAAACCATGCATTTCTAACAATATTTATTGTTTATATCCATGTTTTACATTTGATTTGAAATTGGTCCCCTTATAAAAACAACTTTTAAAACAGGTGTGTTTGTGTGTGTGTGTGTGTGTGTGTGTGTGTGTGTGTGTGTGTGTGTGTGTGTGTGACTAACTAACTAACTGGCTGGCCGACTGACTGGTAAACGTTAGCAAGTCTGATAAATACACACACTGAACAACTAGCTAATGTATAACTCTGCCGTGGGTTCGCCGTGGGTCTCTATGTGAGTGGCCGCATAGTGCACCTCTCCAGAAAGTAAATTTAATGACAATTTGAAAGCTAACATTCACTCGCAATCCAACTGCATTTCCCTTATACAACTAAAATTTGCAAAAATACGTACACAGCCCTATTACAAAGACAATGGCAACTCACAGGATGCTGACCAAGATAACATGGACCTAATTAGCATTTTGCATTGTGACAAATCTCACATTATTCAAAAGATTAATGTCCCAGGACATACTCCAAAGGGTTAGAGTAAACTATATTACTATACTATAAGTATATTATCAAAAGTCCCATGCACTTGCAATATGAATGAGAAGTGCACATTATTACAGTAAAATAGTATGCGTGCATAACCATTTGTGTGAGAGAGAAATCGTGAATTTGTGTAGAAGAGGAACATACTTTTAAAACAATTTCCTAAACCTGATGTTACATTGTCCATGACACCAGCACAGTGACTGCTGTCCATGTAGGTGCGCATGTTTCACCACGAGCAGAAAACAAGGTTACACGTTACACGTTTGTAATGTTTGACAGCTGACGTCAGAGCGAGAGGCACGAAGTCGAAGAGCAGCCGGCTCGTCCTCCGTAACGGTCCATTCAGTCTCCCAGGACACCGCTTAGTACCCGATCTCGGGGTAAAACAACAGACGCGTTGCCCCTTGGCTGTTTTCAATACGTGGCTCATAATGGACAATGTTTATAAAGTGAAGAATTGAACTGTCAAATGACATTTGCCAGGTTGTCAGTTTGCTAGCTCGCTAAGTCGGTGTGTGGCTAGCTGCCCAAAACGAGCCTTGCGTAAAACACTGCCGTCCGGTTAATCTTTAAGAGGAAGACGATGCATTTTGCGGATTTCATCGCTGGTTCAGTTGGAGGTAAGTTGTATATATGTTGTATATATTTTTGCACGGGGCGCACAGCGCATGATAACACACACACTAATACACACATTACGTGTTGTCTTTACAGGGGCATTTGGCGTTGCAGTTGGGTACCCTTTAGATACAGTCAAGGTATGTTTTAATACCCCTATATGCAGTAGCCGTATATTATATATTAAACGGATGAAGGGAGTTTTGAGCCCAACCTCTGTTTCTTTGATGATGTAGGTGAGGATTCAAACACAACACCAGTACAGGGGTGTTTGGCATTGTATTCGCTCTACATGCAAGAACGAAGGGGTGAGTGTTGCGACTCATGTTCATCTCTTTGGAGCACATCTCAGATCTTGTCGTTCCAGTTCGCAATCATTGTGGCACTTAATAACATATCTGTTTGCTCTGCCCATTGGGTTACCCTATTGCACCTCCTTAGGCCAAGGGTTTCTACAAAGGCATGTCCATGCCTGTCACCACCGTGTCCCTCAGCTCCTCGGTGGTGTTTGGGACCTACAGGAATGTCCTCCAGTGCCTGGGTCAGCTACGACATGGCAGCGTGGATGTTCGACCGGCCAAGCTGGATATCTTCCTCTCAGGGCTTGCTGCAGGGATTGCGCAGGTATGAAACTGGCTACTTGGGCTGAATATTATGGATGGTCACAGACAGTTGGTCCTTATTTGACTCGCAGAATGCAGAAGGCCACCCGAAGCTAATAGCCGACTGTAGGCTATTTACCTATATGAGCAATTCATAATTAGTATAATTACTAATGGTTCTATTATAATTTGATGTCGTTGTGAATTATTTTTTACATATGATTCATTAATGTATCATTAAAGTATAAGTATAAAGTATAGCTGCACTATTACACAACCGACCTAAGTGAATTGAGATATTGTACACACTATTGTATCTATACTTTTCCTTTAATCCCATCAGGTGTCTGTGATGTCCCCGGCGGACATTGTGAAGGTGCGCCTGCAGTGCCAGGTGGTTCCCATGCAGGCGCTTGCTGCCGGGTCTCCGAAGCCCAAGTACCGGGGGCCGGTGCACTGCCTGCTGACCATTGCCCGGGAGGAGGGTGTCCTGGGGCTGTACAAGGGAGCCCAGGCACTGGCCCTGAGAGACGGCCCTGCCTTCGCCACCTACTTCACCACCTACAATGTCATCTGTGAGCAGCTCTCCACCCCGGGGCAGACCAGGCCAGGTACAATTACAGTGCTGTTTATTGTTTTACCCCATACTATGCATTCATGCATAGTGCATTCAGAATGGATTTGCTTCACTGTTTCCACATATTCCTTTTCTCTTCCATTTCCTTTGTATATATTACATTATATGTAACAGTATGTTACATATACGGTATGTTACCGCTTGATTCTGAAGTGGATTTGTGAGATGGCTTGTAAGATTCAGTTTGTTGTTTTTAATGAATTGGCAAACTTTTAGAAAAAAAACTGCTTGTGCTTTTGGGATTCTTATAGGCTTCTGTCGGTTCATTAATGTGGAAAGATACAGTATTTTACAATATGTGGAAAATGAAAAGAAAATGTGGGAAAATGGTATATGTCAGAGATGGCTAACCTCTCACCAAAGCTCAGTAAGTAAACAGTACGCATGGAGGAGATTCAAGTCGTGCTGCTGTCAATTGTGATTTACTGGGGTCATTGAGTCAACACTGGAAAAGAGAGAAGCAGTTGTAGCAAAGTGGTACTCGACCAATCAGAAATGTTCAGCGCTGCAAGCCCCACGGAACTGAGTTTAGACCCTGGTCCCTGGTCCCCTGGTTCCTCCAAAGTTTCCTAGTCCCTGGGCAAAGTTCGTGCAGTGGAAACGCAGCTAATATCTCCAACAACGCTTCCCTCCCTTCCCTTCAGAGTGGAAGGTGGTCCTGCTGGCGGGGGGTCTATCCGGCATGTGTGGCTGGTTCGTGGGGACGCCCATGGACGTGATCAAGGCCCGTCTCCAGATGGACTGGATGGGTGAGAGGAGGTACCGGGGATTCTTCCATTGCATCTCAGACAGCGTACGCACAGAGGGTGCCGGCGTGCTCTACAAGGGGCTGGTGCTCAACTGCGTGCGCGCCTTTCCGGTCAACATGTCCGTGTTCGCCATGTATGAAGTAGTGATCCGCCTGCTCAGACCCTCAGCCTAGGGCTTCCAGAGCTGTTCGGGTCAAGCGTGGTTTCCCATTACTGTAAGTTGACCATTGTTTTTTAATTTGCGGTGTTTCTGTTTTTTTAAATTTTTTAAATGATCTTACATTATACATACACATATATGTGTATTAAGATGGGTGCATTTTCTTGGTCAGTATGTTCATTACTGATGTACATATCATGATCAAGTTTTTCCTCAAGACTTTTTTAGAATTTTTTAAAATTGATGATCAAGTTTTAAAGCCTCTATGAGGAGTTCTGGTCCTAGAACCACATTTCCTATGAGCTCCTTTGGCTTTTGGTCCATGAACATTTGAAGTGCTGTGAAATCTAAATGAATAGCTGTCTGGGAATTCAGTAACGTAGTCATGTAGCTATGCAATTGTAGCTATATTTTTTTCATTTAATTTCTACATGCCAATATTCCTACCTACATGAAGTCACCGTATGGGCCTTTTAACTATGACTTGCATGGTGTTGATTATCTTCATTCATATCATTTTCACAAGTTGCGATTATGTACGTGTTCGTACACTGAAGTGAAGTGCTTGAAATCTGAAACCTGCTGAAAACACTATGCAATCTACCTCTATTACATGTATACATGATATTTAAGTATAGAGCTATATTTAGACATGGTAAATACTGCTACATTACACACAGGCCATGAGGCCCTCATTTAACAGATTGTCTCACAATATTTTATTCATGCGTGAAAACTCACACACACATTTTACAAGTATGTTGAAAAAGATTTGAAGACTGAAGATTTTTTTAAAGACAGTGAAATGATAAATAGACCCGTGTGCAATATTTATTAATACTGATTATAATATATAATAAAGTGTTTAATCAGAATATGAAGTGTACATTTTCTTTGCTATTTATTATATATATATTTTTTAATCTTTTTAATCATAGTAAAGAGCTCCAAGAACATTTGGGATGATAAATGTTTTTATCATACCTTATTATCACGATGAAACGAGAACCGATAGAGCTTCAAGGCTACACATATTGATAGTGTCAACCTTAACCCCCAATTTGTAGATGTTTACAGTACATGTTTTTTCCATATCTGTCCATTTCCTCTTTTTGTCACACATGCAGGTTTATGGTATGTACAGTGTTGTGCAGTGCATGTATGTATGTATGTATGTATGTATGTATGTATGGGGGTTAGGGTTATTGTGTTGCTGTTTTCAGAAACGTATCTCCCACCGATGTAACATGCTGTCTGAATCGAATACCATGCCACGATATTGTCCCTCTGAGATTACTTCTAGCCCAGATGAACTACACCATCTATGTCGCTAAATGTCGCCATCTAGCGGTAATTGAATTATATTGAAGAAGGCAAAAGTGAAAAATACAATTAAATCTCAACGGGTTGTGATTTAGTAATTTTCGAGGCAACTACCCAGGAAAGAATCCTCTAATGTATTGCTAGTGTTATAACATTTGTTAACCACAATTTAATCATTCATATTCCTTTGTGTTAAATGTCTCTAAAATTGAACAAATGCTGTATTGTGTACAATATGACATTGTGTGAATATTGTCGTATTCGAAATATAAAACCATCTAATGAATATTATAAAACTATTTTTAAGAAGAGATGAATTGTAAACCAATCATACCTATCTTATTTACAGCGTCGTATTTCCTCCTGGGTTGTCTGCTTTCTCTTTCAGTTTAAGACAAGGTGTACTTTAGTAGTCCCAGACGGACATTTTGTTACGTGTAACAAATTAAATAGTATTTAATAGTATCTAAAACATGCATGATGGTCAAATTTGTGAAAATGTGAATTGAGAAAAAGCTGGATGCATCTTAGGAACAACAAATACAATATTACTAAATGCGCATTCTGCAAAGATGAGTGTTTCCCGATAGTAAAGATTTAACATTCACAGTATGGGGGATATCACTTTATTTGTCATTTGAAAGAGGATGGGCTGAGCAGAAGACGAGGACACTCCTTTCTTTGTCATACAAACGTTTGACTGCTAAGAGTGTAAGCGTTTGCAATGCCATGCTTCCTTCAAAAGTAGGCTTGTCGAGGTGTGAGCTGATGCACATACATGAACAAAACCACAGGGACTTCAAACTTGAGTCACATAGGCGCACGTGCGTGTGTGTGTGTGTGTGTGTGTGTGTGTGTGTGTTCTCGAGGCTAAAAGTTAAAATCTAACGGTCTGGGGGTCATGAATTGTTTGACCATTTCGTCCGTGACGTTTTTACGGTTTTCTTGATGGGCCGTGATCATCGGCTGTAGCGTCTCGATCAACATCTTCTTCAGCTCTCCGGTCAACAGAGCCCCGCTGGCGTAGTCCTGGGGACAGACAGAGGGGGCGATAGAGAGTCTAAAACACATTCTGCCATGTAGACGCTAGCTTTACGGCTACAGGGATCTATGTCAATTGCTCTCTATTTTCAGCGAGCTTTGCTTTTTGAGGGTGGGCGGGGTTTGGAGAGAGTAGGGAGAGAGGGCTGAGGAGCAAGTTTTTTTTTTCCTTCTTCCAAATTTAGCTAGCTTGAAATAGCAAATCTTGCATATTGTACTATGAAGATTAAGGATAATGAGGACAATAAAATAAATGTCTTTAAAAGAGGAATCTATAGAATCTGTTCATCTACCTGTCTGATCTTCTCCAGCTGCTCGTCATCCTCCATGAAGAAGGTGAGGTACATGAAGGAGACGTCTATGTCCGGGTTACCGCCGTGCTGCCTGTGTTCCTCGATCGTGTCTTTCCCTCCAGAGAATGCATGCTTGTTTACCTAGCAACAGGAACCAAAAGGCCAGGTTAGACAATAACAGTTAACTCACACTTTCTGGTGGAATCCATCCAGGGAATTCTTCCTCTATAAATAATTTTATTCACCACCATTGGAAAATGATAAAGCTAATAATAATAACTATAGCTATAACGCAAGCCACGAGAGGTTGCTAATGGGAAAACGTACATTGTGCGGGTTTAAGTAAATAATTGAAATCATTTCAACAAAAAATCATGTTTCATAATCATGTTTCGTGTTTAAGTCCCCTGTGAGTGTGGCGCTACCTTGTTTTTGATCTGCTTGGGGGTGTCGGTGAGGAAGATGGAGGAGTTTGCGTCACTGGCACTCATCTTGGTCTGGGCCCCCTGCAGTGCGGGGAAGAAGGTGGAATGCAACAGGGCTGGTTTGGGATAGCCAATCCTGGGGGCCACATCGCGGGTCATCCTGAAGTACGGGTCCTGGTAGAGAGAAAGACAGGTTCAGGTCGTGTTAGTGCCATTGATCCATCTCGGAGTGCTGAGAGGTGTTGCGGTGGTTAATAACAACCGCCATCGTTTCTCATGGTTCTTTAACCTGGTCGATGGCACACGGGATGAGACATTGTACATCCTTCCGTCCTTTGAAGATTTGCGGGAAAGAATTGCTGAAGGACGGGGCGGCCTGGATGGCTGGGAAGCTGATTTTCCCTTTAAAAAGAAAGACAATGGATTCCATTAGTGACTTTAGGAAAGACACACAATACACAAAAGGTTTTTCACTTCCACACATTCAGGATGCATGGAAGCCAGGCTCTGCTATTGATTCTTCTTACCGATGCAGTCACTGTCAGAGAATCCAAAGATGCCTTTGACTTGATTGAAAGTCACGTGCTTCTGAATCTTAACCACGTTTCTATAAAACTCCGGGGATGAACTGGAGAGGAAAAGGGAAGGGAAGTATTACATTATCAAAAATCGAACATTCTGAAAATCTTGCATTCAGGCGCATATAGTGAATGCTATTAGCCATTAGAGTTAATCACGTTACCCCATGTAGTCGAGGTCGGAGAAGATGAAGGTCTTGTTCACGTCGAAGCCGCACGCGATGATGTCCTTGGCGTTCTCCACGGCGAAGCGGTGGCAGTCCTCTAGCGTGAGATCCTTCCACAGATACTTCTCATCGTCCGTTAACTGGACCACCAGAGGGATGTCAAACACGTCCTGTAGCCACCTTAAGAGTAGGAAAGAAAGGTTGTCTAGTCGTTTAGCAGACACTTTGATCCAAAGCAACTTACAGTGATTTTTTTTAGATAATTAATGAGCAGGTAGGGGTTCAGCGTCTTGCTCAGGCATGCCTACGGGTAGGCTGCGGACAATGGGGTTCGAACTCAGAACCTTTCGGCTGAGAGTCAATCACTCTAACCACTACTAGACTATCCTGCCCCATCATAGTGCGGTTTACTGGAATATCCGCCTTTGTATAGTTTAATACTTAAAACACCCTGTGCTTGGATATTTCACAATTCTCGTATATTCAGGATGCTCACTTGGTGAAAATGAAGGGGATCAGGTGTCCAACGTGCATGGCTTGTGACGAGGGTCCTCTGCCGGTGTACAGGTAGAAGGACTTCTGCTTCTCATAGGCATCCAGTACTTGATGCATATCTCTGTCAAATAGAATAACAACACAAAACACTACCATTACATTTGATGGTCATTCAGTATTTTAATCAAGTTGAATGCACTTTAGATTTTTTACATGTTTACATTTTTCTTTTTTTTCCCTCTGTTATTCTTATTTTTGTATTGCAACTGCTGCACAACAATTTCCCTCAGGATAAATAAAGTTTTATCTTATCTTATCTTATAATGAAAGATGCGTCACATGACGGCTACTATTGAATCACTGGAGGACATTTTGAAATGAGGACAGTATCAAATACGAGTTTCAGGGGTCATGAAAGGGAGGAATCTTGAACCAGTTGTGTCCTCTGCTACGGACCTGTGGGAGAAGAAGATTCCCCTTCGTAGAAAGCGGTGGGGTTTCTGTCCCGACACCTTCTCTATTCTGTCCACCAGCTCCTGGTCAACCTTACTGCTGCCGAACCTCACTGAGAGAAACAACAAACAACAAATGAAGAAGCATAACATTATAGAACCACAGAAAGCATATTAGCAACAGAACATTCAAAGCACGTCCGTTGTATTAAATACTTGGAACATGAATGTATAATGTATTATTATTTCTTGCCAATTACCTATGAGTTTATCATAGTCCACTCCTTTGGCACTACTGGTGGCTACGTTCCAGGGATCAACAGTATCCTCCTCAGCGCCGTTTCCTGATTGCCCGTCGTTACTGACAACAGCACTTTCTGAGGGTGGACATCCTGCTTTGTAGTCCTGACCGGTTACCCCTTTGTAGTCCACTTTCAACTTAAGTAACAGCTGGATGGCCGCATCAACTTCTGCCTTTACATGAAAACACGGGCAAAGGTATTACATTGAAATGGGCTTTTAAGGCTTGATTTTATGACACAACCTGTCATTAATGAGGTATTACAATGCTTACTTTGTCAGCCTTAGCTGTTTTCAAGGATCTGACTTTGTCCCCTTGTGCCGCTAGTTTTTCATAGAGCTCCATCGGAGTCGCGCTCACAACACCATCTCCTTGACAGTCCGTCATCTTCTGCCCACTGGCAAAGACAATACTATACATAATGAAAACAGAAAGTAAACGTTAAGATTAGTCAATTGATTGAAAATGCCTACGATTGTTTGAGTACATTCACAATACGTTCACTGCTACACCAAGAAAGTATATTCATTCATTCATTCATTCATTCATTCATTCATTCATTCAGTCTATACAATAAAATACATGCAACAGACATGGCTAAGTTTAGCTACTAAGTAAGCAGGCAATCCAATAATACATTACATTATCCAGATCTACAACATTATTAGGGCGTCCATATATATATATGTATCGTTTAACATACAATGCCAACGTTATATGTAGAATACTATATATATAGATAGCCTACCGTTCTTAATTCTTATACAGCTGTCAGCTCATTCAACTTGCATCAGCTCAGTTTCACCGGGATTGGTTTCATCAGCAAAGTCTATGGAGGAGTTCAGTTAAAACCCTTCCCCGACAAACAAGTGAGTTTTATGGTTCCGCCCTACATTAGCAGTTTTCATTGCAAGCTCGTTTGATATTTGTACTCGAGTGTGTGTATTGGTCTTTTACTGGACGGTCATTCGTTAACCTCAGTATAATAATATACACGAATAACACTTTGTTGGAACTGAATGCACATAGACGTATAGGACGGAAAAGCGGAAAATATTTCATATGAATTGTTGTCAAAGTAAAAGTTTTGTCTTGTAGACTGTAAGCACGTTCCATAGTCATAAATCGGTATAGCCTTTACTTTGAAAACAAGACCTCGCATGTGAAGTTGGCAATGTTAGCACGTCGGGCTTGTGATACATTGATAATAACAACGCAATACATTTTGAGGTGGACTGCCTTTACTGCTTATTTAATCTTTCGTTTCGGTTCCTCGTTGAAAAGTTACTATTCAGACATGGCGGAGTGAGAACTGTAATATTTGGCGGAATCACAATTTCACCGTGTATCCATTTAGCCATGGGTCTATGGATGGATGTATGGATGTAGGCATATATTCGTCCTTGCAATAAGTGGATAATAAGAATACAGTCCATCCGACAAATCCACTTGGGTAAAGGTTTGTTGTCGTTTCATATCCAAACAAACGCATACAAATAGAATACCCTCTGTTATCACGTGTAATATTACATGGGTGTAGTTGTACACCCAAGTAACCCAAAGTTGTTATGCCTTTGGCACTCTAAAGCTGCAAACTACCATGGATGTATAATATGAACGAAGTCGCAAGCAGCAGTAAAGAATGACAGCGATGCAATACTCAAAGTGGCCAGCGGGTGTCGCTCTCTGATTTCAAATAAAGTGACTAGTAGGCGCAAGTCCTGCAGTTCAGGCCTACTTTTCAAAATATTTTCCAAACTGATTTTTCGTTGGGAAATGGAGTCACTGGTGGATTATGAGGATTCTGACTCAGATGGCGAGTCTTCAAACATACTGGGCTGTAGCAGACAATTGGAACAAAACCAGGACATCACAGTATCACGTTCCACCGGGCATAAACCCACCCAATCACGCGCCAAGAATATTGACAGTAATTGGACATTATCAGAAAATTATAGAAATACATCCCTACAGACAGGCTTGGGTTCAGCCGTTGTTGAAAGTCACGGCTCTACGGAAGGCCTACCTTCACTGCCTCAAAGCCACATTGGCTGGGAAAGACGATATAGCCCTTCTTACACTGATAAACCATTACTGAACAATTCTTCAAGAGTAGCCACGGCTTCCATTGCTTCAGCAGATACCCCGGAAAAGACGCCCACACAACAAACCTCCTCTCGGCCGTCCCAAATGCTCAGACACACAGCGCCAGTCACTGTTAAAAGACCCCAGAATGTTCCATCTGGGATCCGACCCTACATCTCCAAGAGGCAGAGACTTGGGCCTACCTCTGCGGCCCAGGATGTCTCCTCAAAACAGTCGGTCGAGGACGTCTCCATGAAGCAGACCAGGTGTGTCCAGATGCTTTCGGACGTGTGCGAGAGGATCAAACCGTACCTGCTAGACAAGCCGAGCGGCGCGGGCATTCCAAGGAGGCCCCTGAGGAGCCTGGAGGGCCACGGGGGCCCGGTGAACACGATCCACTGGTGTCCAGTGCCCCAGCTCAGTCACCTGCTCCTGTCTGCCTCCATGGACAAGACCGTGAAGGTAACGCATCATCTAATTTACTACTTTTAGTTTTTTGTTTACCTATTAATCATTCATATTAATTTTTTTTGACATTCTATTACATTTTTGACATGCCCCAAACAATAAGAGCCTTTTTATACATTGTTTAAAAAGGCACACGTTTGAGAAACCCACACACAGCCCTTGTACATCAGTTTCCAGGTTACACAGGTATCCCGCTCGCCACAGAGTGCTGGTGGCTTGACACTCGTGTCTGTAATTGTCAGCGAGATTCTATCTGGCCTGCTACCATACGTCCTCTATAAATGTACCACCCCACAACCACATGCTCCGAGACCGAATCGGTCACTGTCAGTCGAATGTGTGTCATGTCCCGTGGGGCTTCGTTCCGATCACCATCACCCCACCACATCCCAATCTCCCTCTCTCTC
>OMNR01015903.1:10315-20836 GCA_900303205.1 Mora moro
TAATTCTCACACATTACTTCTCACACATGAAAATAACACGCTCGCTCGCCGGAGACTAGAATTAGCATCCAAATGCCACAGAGGTCTACTGTTATGTTGATCATTAGGCAGACCATGAAATACAAAATGACCTTTTCACCTCGTTGGCTCGTTTCCACAGTCAAATTATTAACATGTTCCATAAAAAGAGGCAACATTTTGTTTTTATGGAGAGAAAAAAAAAGTCTCTTTATTAGTCGCGTTGTATCCAAAGCAGCCGATGTACAGCTCCTTTCTTTGGACCATTTCACTTTTCACACCATCTTCCAAACTCTTTTTCCGGTTATGAAATTGACTTCATGAAACCGTGATCACGTCGAACGCTCCATACACCCCCACATGATGAAAAACGGTATCAAAACGTGATACCGGCATTATGGCATTAGAGGTAATGGCGGCATTACCCCTCAAACCCGACCATGAAGCCGCACTGCGATACAGACGGTGAACCGAGGGGAAACAGCCGGAGTGGACGTCATTCATATTCTCTAGCCTCTGTCGGGGGGTCGATCTCTCCCAAAGGCCACCCGTTTACCATTTCCCCCAGCAGCCCTGCTCAGGAACCAGGGGGCCAGATGAATAAAATAGGCCGTGTAGCACACAGATCGCTGCAGAATCCAAGACCAAAAGATACGGCTGCGCGGGACATCGCCGGCAGCCGAAGGAACAGGGCCCACAAGAACTAGCGTCGCTGGCTGAACACACGACGGCAGCTGCCGGCGAAGTGCACGCCGCAGGGACTCCGCCGCGCGGGGTGCAGACGCTACGTGTCGCGAAAACATGTGTCGATGCTATCTTATCAGGGCTGCGTCAAAAAGTCCCATCTCGCCCACCGGGATATTTATGATAATCCGGCACGCTTCAGTTGTTCTTGATCAGAAGCTTTCGCGTGACTCAAGCGTGACTGACTCCGTCTCTGAAGCTCGCCCCGGCAAAGGTTGACGGGCCCCATGATATACCACGTGCCACTGGCCGTATAAAATATGACCCCTCTGTCTAAATGTTGTCACGGTGCGCGGTAGCTCTTCTTGGAATTGTGATGTGGCCTCCGCTCACAACACAAAGTTATGTGAGATTCAGCGCTTCAGGACAGAGGGTGCTGGGCCCAGCAGAAAGATGGCTGTTTAAAATGGTGGACTCAAATATATCATGGTCTTTTATTTTGTATTTTTGGGGTGTGTGTCTGTGCGTGTGTGTGCACGTGCGTGTGTGTGTGTGTGTGTGTGTGTGTGTGTGTGTGTGTGTGTTCTGCAGCTTGACTGACCTAACCTAGATCAGTCAGTCAAACTCAAACCGAAGAATTTCAGACTTATAAAATGTTCTGTTGAATGAATTGATAATAATTGACTAATGGTTTGGTGAATATTGCGAATTGTGGGTGTAAAATGTAACAGATAGCGCCAGTATTAGGATGGTGTTAATGTTAAATTAAACATATGCTAAAACAGGGTTTGTAATCAAAATCCAAAACACAATTCTGCCTATTTATTTATTTTTAATACTGTTATTGAATGCATTTTTACCCTGATGATATGGTGGTATGGCTGTAATTATTATACCAAAGCTTACAGCTTAAATGCAACATTGGATTCGGTAATAGACACTCAACACAACACGTTTGAATAAGTACAACGGTGAACTGACGAAAGATATCTGAGGAATTCCTCACAGACAGAAACCAAGGGAGACTATAATCCACATAATACGCAGAATAGCAATGAGTATACAGCTTGTACGATGTTACTGAACAGGCTTCAAAAAAAACTTTTCTCCTTTCAAACTTTCAGTCTGACTGTAATGCATTGTGTGGATTATGCCGAGGGGATTTGGGCCACACTTTCAATCCTGGATGTATTCAGCATCAACACTCACGACAATTACGCACAGTGCCACTTCAAATTACATGTATTACTAGCACTGCTAGCTTGTTTGCTTCAGGGTATTTTATTTTCTGCTTGAATAATTGCAGAATACATGTTTTCCCTGTGTTAATGGGCTGCGTTGTCATTTGAACCAGGTTACGTTGACATTATCATAAAACGGACGAAAACTGACGCAAATAAGGATCCAAAGAGAAATGTAGCAATCTCTTGTCAATCTAGTGTGGTATTACAATGTCGCTTTGCATTGTGTAAAAAGGGCAGCATGTTAGGGAAACTGAACTGAAGGCAAGACAAAGGAACCTCTTGGCTGCTGTTTCTATTCAACAACAGAGAAGCCACCGTGGCTGTAATTATTTCATTATTATTTAATTTAGCTATAGTTATTTGAACAGCTGGGCTCACCTTTTAGAAGCATAATAATTGGATAACTTTGAATAAGTAATTTGTTACGGTTTTGCAAGGCCCATGTATACGGTGTAGCAAAGTCAATTGTAGATGTTTTTGCAGACGGTTTGGAAGGAAGTTCCTCACAGGCCAACATGACATTCGCATGACAGTTAGGGAAAATGAAAGCCCAGTTATCGACTGACTGTTCGGCAAAAATAACAACAAATAACAAGTTATGGTGACATAACTCTGTATGCTTTGTTCGCTGAGAAGCTCTCTAAATACCTGTCAAAGTGGGTGAGCTGGGGGTTCAGAGAGGAAGTATTTACCACACTGAACCCAGCTCTTACTTCTGTCTTTCCTAAATCTCCTTTATTCTCCTTTTGTATTTGTAGCTGAAAATATGAGCGATAACAAATTCAATTCAGTGCAGTGTCCTCACAGGTGAAACCTGCTTGTAGAATTGCAATGTAGATCTTTTGGCTTTTAGTCATTGTTATTACTATGGCCATTTATATTTTTCATATTGTTGAGGGTAGAAAACCAGCCAACTTTTTAACGTTGTAAGTGGAACATATCAGAGCTTATTCAACAAAGCCATGTAGGCTTTGTTGAATACTCGATTCTGATTGGTCAATTATGGCATTCGACTCTGCTAAGAATAACAGACTGTTGCTATGGACACTATTTCCAACTGTAGAATCTAACAGAGTGTTTTTTTTTAGCAGAAGCAATAAAATACATCTGCAAAAATATTTTTTGGTTGTTATATTTTTGGCCCAATTATTGATTTCTTTCGTAAGTAGCCGTGTAATAAGCGGGATAATGTACAGCGAGACGGTGTTATTGTGAAATAAATCACGACAGGGTGACGCAGGAATCACCCTGAACATTAACCCTTACATAGCTTGCCTTTCTTTGTTGCCAAGCAACCAGGTAGGCCTACGCTCTCAATCGCTTTTTTGACAATGGTGTTTTTGAGGAATTGAGAGGACAACAAGCAGACAGTTTGTGTCCATGTGAATAACTGCTTTTTGTATTAGGCGAAAAGTAAAAGCAAACATTCAACTTTTTATATTTCATTATATTGCTAAATACAATACGGCAGGTGTTTTACCTTTATTTGTGTAATGCAGTGATACCAAACACTAACACATATGGACTGGGCTTTTAGTCGGTCACATGTATGCTGTTCGGCACTGGAGAATCTGCATGTATAGTCTTTTCTCTTTAATCGGTCACATCATAAATAACACTGTTTGTGCTGACGGCGGACTTCTGCCTCACCCTTATGCAACACAGCATAAGGGTTCAAAATAGTCTCTAAAACAAAAGTTGCTGAAAACAGCTTTAAATTTGGAAAGACATAATGTGGTTCTTGGCTCTCTGCGTTCGAGCGTTCAGGAGAGCCGGTGCCAAGAGTTAACCACGCTGAGATAGTGGGACCACCTTCATGTGCACCATTGTAATTGTTTGTCAGGATAGTAAAAAGATGAGAGACATTTTGAGCCATTCAACTGCTGTTTCTGGTGTTTTTGTTCCCCCTTAGATAAAAATACATATCCATAGAGGCCTTCTTAACAGAGATATATAACCAAGAATAACCTTTCAGTTGTCCATGACGTCACACACTATTTACATTACATCCAATCTGTGCCAATAAAAAAAAGATCACACGCATGTCCAATTCCTCTAATGGGATTTTTTACGCTGTCAATGTAATTAGTAATGTCTTTCACAATGTTGGACACCCAGCAACGACAAGACGACGTCGGCTTATCCAAAACGCATAGCCGACCAGAGACGCAAATTGTAGAATTCGCTGCCCAGATTTGTCTCCTGCTACAATTGACCAATTATAGCCATTTTATTCATTTAGCAGACGGCTGCAAAACAATTTACACTCTGTCTAGCTTTCACCTGGATTTGAGTAAAAGAGAGCTATCTCTCACACAATAAGAAAGAGTATAGATCTCTGCCTCCTCCACTGACGATTTACATCAAAGTTAGCAAAGTCAATATAGACCGCTGGACACCAAACAATAATCTGCTTGTTCTTTATCAATATTTTGTGTTTTCTTTGGCATACCTCTTACAAATCCTATAATCCTACAAATCCTATAATCCTATAACCTCATCCTATTGTTTATATATATACATTAACTGACTTGTGGCAGACATATTTATGGTAAATGATGGCCTGTAGTGTGTTGGCAGCAGGTGTGAATCAGGATCCTAGATGGAGATGGTGTCACAGGGCCCCAATCTTGGTTGTTAAATGATTCATTGTCATCCAGCTGCCAAACAGTCCCCTGTCCTTCAGTGGTGATGGGAACGGTATTGCCATTGATTTGCCACAGGTTCATCACCACCGGTGGAAAGGAGATGACCAAATGCAGTCTTGTCCTCTTCCAGAAGGAAAAACGTAATGTTCCTTCTCTGGCACGTGCGTCACAGTCTTAGTTTTAAAAGGGCTCGGCTTCAGGCTGTTAACACGATGACTGAACAATGTTGAAATTGTAATAAACGGATAGATTTACCTTTACCTGCTTCAACCAGAGGTCCATGTATGCTTGTCTATGTCCTTTTCTTATGTCTTCTCTCTGTAACCCTGAACCCTGAAAAAGAGATTGTAATCTCATCTGGTTAAATAAAGGTAAAAAAAATAATGTATTATCATATAGTCATATCTATCTATCTATTTTCTTATTTGTTCATGTGTTATTATTTATTGTGCATTGTTCAAGTCCTAATTGCTATTTTAGCCAAATGTCGATAATACTGAAATACAGAGACATGGGGTGTTGTGCTGTGTCCCTGGACCTACACGTGTGAACCTGAAACCTTCCAGGCAGGCCTGGTCTAGTGGAGCCAGACGTGCCCGTGGCGGGTTTGTTGGATAATCAATATGCTCGTAAAACCGCCCCAGTGGCTATTTGTTCTCTGTGATAGAAGGCATGGGGGGGAAACGATGTGTTTTCAAGACGTTTTCAACTCGTAACTAACACATATGAAAGTAGAATTGAACATGCCAAAACAAGGTGTTTTTTTTCCCAACTCTTTTATCGTATACTTCACTTCTGTGATTCCGTGAGTGACTTGCATTCCCACTTTACTCGTCGCTAACATAGTCGCAAACCTAGCTAATCCTGGTTTAGCTTACATTTTAGCTATTGCATTTGACAATACTTGAAACGACATTTTGGGCAATTGACTTTAAAACTGACTTTTTTTATTTACTTTAGCAAGCTGTATGGACTACCCATATATGGAATGAACACAATAGTAAACATGGACTATTGATGAAACTATAAAGAACCAGTGCAAGACAAGATACTCTGGTGATAAGCAGCAAACACCAGATAGGCTAGGCAAGGTCAGATAAACACATGTAAAGCTACGTACATGCATTTAATTGCATTTTGTATTAAATTCTTACTTATTACACTACTGTCTATTCTGACTAATTTATATTTATTTCAGCAATTAGGCTATTAGATACAACTCCATATAATGGGTTGGAGTCAACACAATGTCATTATTACCCTGAATTAATAATTTTGAATTTGTAATTTTGCTACTTTGATGATTTTCAGTTGGAACAGTTCCTGACACACAACTTTCCTTATCCTTACGCATACATTTTGGGGGCTGGGGTTGAAGTATGGTATTATCCCCAGTCCCCTTTTACACACATTGTTCACATTATGTTCACACTATTGCAACCTCCAGCCCGCTACATCGCTGTTCGTAATCGCACGCTGTGTTCATTGCATGGGGTCTGTTGAAAATGCACTGATGCACAACACACAGATTGAGCATGTTTTTCAATGTTGTATTCATTGTTGTTTTAGTGTAGTTAGTAAAGTACTGGTACATTACATTTAGCAAAATGTCAACAAAGTTTTGAGACAGGCCGTGCCAATGCAACAATAGCCCACTAAGTTATATAACGCCTGGTTGGTCCAAGACGTCAAAAAAGGAGGAAAAAAAAATCAAGACAGGACTATAAAAAAAACCACTGCTGTCAATGTCAGACGGTGAAAGATTCCTTTAAATGCTTTACCGTGTGCTGATTGAAATGTGGCACACTAACTTTAAACAGTTTTTCAGTGTCTGGGTGGAGAAAAGAGGTTAACAGGAGTTTTACAGCAAGAGAAAAGGAGCCGATATTATGGATACTATCTAATTCTGCAAGAAAAGGACATGGATTCCCAGGTACATATGGATTGGTTTTATATCACAATGAAATATTGTGTTAAGTAATGCTTTGTATTCAAAGCGATATTTGAAAGATTCTGTTTATATAGGTGAAATAAAATGGATGCGGTTTTGGGGGTTGTTTTAATATGTATAGTGTTTGTGATTAACATTTTTATTGTTGGCTTTAGGGCTGAATTGGTGATAGACCTGTATGTCGGGTTTGTTTAGCTGTTCATTTTTTTTCTTCACATTGTTGCATTGCGCAAGGAGCTTTGTTTGCTGGCGAGGATGTCGGTATCCTGGACCTGGAGGTGATCAACATAATAATACATCATAAAGGCTCAAGTGAGTTTGTGGGAACTTGTGGTGTTTGCTCATGGTGCTGACACCAATTGTAACATCCCTAAAGCTCTATTTTAAACAGAGACATACATCTCACCTTTTTTCCTCCCAGCCTTTGAAAAAAGGCAAGGCAGCAGATGAGGTGGAAAGGATCCGGAGAAAGTATTTGATTGGTTTTAGCTGTCGTTTGGCCACTTCAGGACTGAGTGCCATGGCGTCAGTGAGTGAGTGTGAGAGTGAGATAGAGAGAGAGAGAGAGGGAGAGAGAGAGAGAGAGAGAGAGAGAGAGAGAGAGAGAGAGAGATGATTTCTTAACCAGGCCACTGATATATCTATTGTATTTTCTGTGATGACCCAAGCTAACATTTGTATGAGATAACCTGAGACAAATGTTAATGAACACATGGATCACTTAATTCACTGGCTTGTTCTGCTGAACCGTGTGATGCTCCCAAAGAAACTGAAACTGAGTGTTTCAGCTCACTTATTCATACTTCTCAATGTCACCAAGATGTCGGGTATTTTAAAATCGGCCTCCATCGAGGGTCCTTCCTGTTCACACTTTCAGGTGCTAAAAGAGACTTGAGTGCTCTGGACTACCTTAAATCATCTCTGTGTAGGTGGCTGAACCCTTTAACAAGCTTCAGGGACAACAATTTCACTCGGTTTAACTCAACTCTTACTTGCCGAACATTTAATGTATTCCTTGTTTTAAAAACAAAATCTAAATACATATATTCAAGCATCATTGATTTAATTGGTTTTATTTCTCCCAATGAGTGTAACATTACAGTATATTGGAGTAGGTTTTAAAATAGTACTTGCTGGTAGTAATTGCTTGTAGCAATGCTGGTACATCTCAGAGAGTTATGCAATAATTAATTTGTCTTGCATTTATTTTTACTTAAGAGAGATTTTTTTCTTCATTGTGGCTGACAGTGGCATCTGGGAAGAAAAAGACTATCAGGTATAATATTTGATCCCCCCCCCAAAAAAAAACCTATTATTTTATTTTTAAGCTGTTTTGCAGATTAATATGTAGGGTGTATAACAGAACTGTGTATCCAGAAATATGTGTGCCTAAGTCTAGTCGGGTTGATTTCTGTTTTGTAGTAAGATGGATCCCTGTTTTTTTTACCCATGTGTCATTGTTATTGGGCTACAAGTTGGAAGTCTGTTAAGGCGATAGTTCACCAAGGAATTTGACCACCGAGTGCCACGGGTTTGGCACCAACACATTATCTAATTTGCCCCAGTTCACAGGGTCTCTTTACCCTACCCCCAATTGCCGCTGCTGCCCTGATTTTGTTTTCTCCAGCGAGTCAATTCCCTCGCTCTCTGAGGACAGCGTGGCCCATTTGCAATGTTAGAATGCTGTATGTTTTATTAATGACAAAACACGCCACAGGCCCTTTCAAACTGAACCTACAGAAAAACTCGTGCACACCATCCAAAAATCTACCTGAAACTGGAAAGTGACATTATGAGTCTTTACACAGTAAACAATGCATTTCAATTGATAGGGTGGATTGTGTACGTGAAGCCATTTTGATACTTCCTCAAGTGTTTTGCAAGATGTATCACCCTACACTGTGACTTTGTAGGTATGTCAGAAAGATTAAGATTTCCAATCCTGGAAGTGGCTTGAGGGGACAAGACCACTGCAAAATGTGGCAAAAATATTTAAAAAATGAAATGATACTTATTCATTATTCATTACGAGTGCTACTCTGAGTTACTCTTTCCTGTCCATCGGCCAGAGACAATTCTCTGCTCTAGATTTGTAGTGGTCCAGTGAAATGTTTAAATCCACCACATACACTTGGTCTCATGTACTGTTTCTTCCCCATTTTGCCTTTAATTTCCCTCGGGATCAATAAAGTTCTTGAATCTTGAATCTTCTGCATCGATAACGTATCCATTATCTCAACATATTTGCCACGAAAGCCAAACCCTGCCAGCACCAATACAAGCTACCATATAAAATGGTATGTAAAACATTGCGGCAAAAAAATTCCGACTGCACCGACCACTATATACCACTGTATTATTTCTTAAAATGATAATATTAAAATGAGTTGCAACTTTAACCAGGACACATTCTGTGTTTGAAAACACACACACTATGGGCATCTTCCTCTGACTCTGCTGCAGTTATCTAAAACAGAACCACCAGAAAACAGTTTGAACTGACCACCTGTGGTTTGACAATGCGAGGCACTGCTTGAATTTTTGTATTTAATAATTGAGCGGGAATCATTGTTTGTGAAGGAATTAATGTTCTGCTGGAAGCCAAAGTGAAAAGTTTGAAATTGGTGAGCAGAGGGAGTAGAAAAGGGTGATTAAGACCATGACTGCAGAGAGCATGTTCCTCAGTCTAATCACATCTAGTTACAAGATGATGGGTTCCAATTAGCCATAGCTTTTCCATTAAGGGTTTTGGATGCAAATTAACTTTACATGCAGTCAGACACCGGGGAGCTGTACTGACCATTTCGATTATCAATATGATTATTATGTTGAGTTTCTCTTTAACAGGTTAGTTTAGCGGCAAGGGTGTTCGACTTCCAGTCAAAAGGTACTGGGTTCAATCCAAAAGCTACAATGTAGATAGAACAATAACATGTTTACTGTTAGTTAAAATACAGCAATAGAAACTAGATCGACTCAGAGAAATATCACAATTAAATTATGTATTCATTCAACCGGGAGATTTTGAAAGGCCTTAGATCTACTCAGCATTTACATGCATGTTAATAAAACAAATGGGAAAATAAAAATGCTAGAAGCAGAGTTCAAGATCAAAATGGTGGAATAACATATCAGTAAACCACAGAATGAACAACCATTTAGGTCACAGTTGGGATTCTTCACATTCATGTATACTATGTCTGCAATTTCAGATGCAGTTCTCAGTGAAGCAAAAAATACACACACACAGAAAAATTGCATTATGCATGCCATGTTTTAGTTGTTGTGTTTTTCTTTTTTCCGTCTCGATAGTATGTCGTCCATCACAATTATTATCCTCATTTCTAAGATCTCTCTCTCTCTCTCTCTCTCTCTCTCACCCACTCCATTATATCTCAATTTATTCCCATTCCTCCACCCTTCCCTGCCTGCTCCATACAATGCAAAATGGCTTCATTCTCTAGACCTCAGAAACCAAACACAATCGATTGTGTGACTCTAAACCACTTTCAGCCACAAACTCGCCCACAACTTAGGGTCCTTAATTGAATCAGAAAGGCCGCATGATTTTGTTACACGGTGAAATGCCAAGCGTTATCTGCCCTGAGATATGCAGGGGCTTATGGCGTGTGTGCTGTGGCCATGTGTGTGTGGAGCAGGAGCATAAATAACTGATTTTTGGTGTCCGGAATATTTTTTGTTAGTCCCGGCACTCTTGCAATTTCAACTCTGACCTTTAAGCCGTATCACACTGCCATTTTTAATCATTAGCGGGATAGATTTCACATACTCCAGTGTGAGCTATACATTGTAGCAACACATAGTTGTTATTTACCCAACTACATATATTCTTACCGTACGTCTTGATCTGATTGTGACACGCTAAGAAATGGACGAGGGAACCCTTGATTTACGGATTCGTTTTTTGTAGGACAGCTCAATTTCAGAATAAGGAAAAATGTAATGTTAACTGGTT
>OMNR01016327.1:1428-13825 GCA_900303205.1 Mora moro
GGAAGAAACGTTTTCTCAAAAACTTTCTGCCTGTGATAAATTAATATTGCATTATGCTTTCATCTCTAAAGGACATATCTGAGACCAAACCAAAGTTGTATTATGCAGGGTATAAGCTTAGTAAACCACTTCCCGGCAACAGTCAAGGAGGTGAAAGATGGACTGCTGGTTGTATCACACACACACACACACACACACACACACACACACACACACACACACACCCTTGTGGATACATTTTCCGAGTGGTTCTTGTAAGTAATGGAGGCCAGACATATCAGCTGTCTGAGGGATCAGTTCTCGCTGTGCTTCCATGTATCTCTGATTCCTATGGCAACTCTCCCCAGTTGTTTTGCTGTGCAGTACTAGACCATGTAACACTATAACATTGTTTTTGGTAAGCTATTCCAATTTTGCTGATCTACGTTTTTGAGATTGGTCAGTTGCTGTAGATCAGAGACCATCCACTGGCTCAGCTGACACAGCTTTGAAGGCTTAAGTTCGGCAGTAAAGGTTCTAACAGGACTAGGGCCAGTCCACGGCTCTGTAGCTCTCCTTAGCTAGCCTGATAATCCTAATGTGTACAGTACGGAATCTTAAAAGCTACAGAATCATAGAAGGTATCTTTTTAAATTCTTACTTCAACTACACCGGTTTTCATACAAACTTTAAAGTTATGACAAGATATAAATGACAGACAATGGTTGCATTAAATGGCAAACATTTATTCAAATCATTTAGACAATGCAAAGTTTGTAATCTACCCTGATAAACATGTTGTGAAGTTGAACGATGATGCGTGTTAAAGCGTTCAATACTTTATCATAAATGTAGTCACAAGAATATGCAACAGTTACCCGTTTAGAACTGAGAGACTAAACAGTAAATTAATTTAAAGTATACAGTGGTTTTTTTTCTGCTGCATAGAATTTGTACAGCTCATCACAGTATCATAAAACATTTTATTCATCCAGGAACAACACAAGAGGCTACACATGCAGATAGCATCCATTCACAGTGCTACCCAGTAAAACTACATATTGTACTCGTGTCACATTTTACACTTTTTGATTTCACAGGCTTTTTCGGGACAGATTCTAGATGGAACACAGATAATTAAAAACAATGTCTTATACATATCCATACTATATTTTGTTACCATTCATCATAAATTGTATGCTTTTCAGCTGGATTTGACCCTTACGTTATCAAAAGTGATATAAACACTGTTAAGGCTTGGAAACAATGGTTTTGGATTACGGTGTTAAGAATTGTAATGGTCATGACCAGGTAATCATACTGCTAGTCCTGCGAATTCAATAACGATAACATGGAAATAACATTACAATTGTTATATCTATGGATATAAAACTGATCAAATCCACACCTCTTCTATTTTGACTATCTCTCCAGTCCACAAAGTCTTACAATCTGTTAACATGAACATTTGACTTCAGTGACAGCATCATTTCTGGTGAAACACAGTTTACTGCAACTGCTGTTAGTCCTCGTGTCTTCAGCTAACTGGAATGCAACAATTGTAAGCCAGGCTACAAAAGTCTTAGGGCTTTTAGTTATGTATTATATATATTCTTTCTAACAAACCCATATGCTGTATTTGCTCTTTGAAAAGGGTAAGTATTGTAAAAACAATTAATGACTGCACACCTATCTTGTAATCTATAACATAATTATAATTGAAAAATGAAAATGAACCTTTGTGATTCTGTGATTCATGCAACGTTCTCCTTGTTCTATCATGTAAACAGTTGATATCGTCCCCTATAACAGGAGCACCTGTATCCGTTTATTTTACCAACAAAATGAACAAGAAGCAACAGTACTTGGTAAAAAAAGATGAAAAAAGATTGTCAATATTTTTTAAACCATAAAGTGTAAAGAAAATTCACTTCAGTGCCATGTTCACAATATTCCAGTGCTACACAATATATAAATGTGGCCATGCAAAGTCACAAAGTGAGTGGGGGGGGATTCAATCATCCAATATAATGCAGGCTTGCTATATCAAATACAGAAAGAAACATCTGCAGATTTCAGTTACTGTATTCTATGAGGATCGTTTGCTTTGGCAATTGTCTTGTGTATTCAAAATTGGCACAGTGAGAAACAGTGGAAGTTATTTTT
Organism: Mora moro; assembly: GCA_900303205.1. Lineage (NCBI taxonomy): Eukaryota > Metazoa > Chordata > Actinopteri > Gadiformes > Moridae > Mora > Mora moro. The sequence goes on from OMNR01016327.1 coordinate 3,574, forward strand.
TAAGCTTATTTTAAGCTTTTATTTTATGTTATAGAATAGATAAACTAAGGCTGCATTCCCATGAGCACTTTTGATATGGAACAATGTCTGGTTCATGTCGGAAATGTGTTTCTCTGTCAGGTCAATTTAAACCTGCACTATGTAAGTTTTCCCATTAGCAGCCTCTAGTGGCTTGAGTTGTAGCTACAGTTGTAGCTATTTATACCACAGCATTGTTGAATACCTGAATGGGAATAATAATATTTAAATTTCAGCTGATTAAGCCAGTAAAAAAACAAAGTTATAGATACATAAGTTAAAGTAACTAATATGTAACCATTACTGGTAACGGTGGTATAAGTGTAATAAACCACTTCGGTGTGTCCCGTTAGTGGACAACATGATGTACGACGGGGTTGGTGAGGCCGTGGCAAAGCCGAGTGGAAAAGTTGACCAAAATTAAACTATTTATAGAGAAGAATTCTCTGGATGGATTGACTCATGGAAGGGCAGGTTTTATTCTTGAGAAACTTTCTAGTTCAGGTATTTTTTAATGGAGTAAATAGCTGCAGTAGAAACGTTACATAGTGCAGGTTTAAAATACCTTTTAGTCAGAGCATCACGCAGGATTGTAATGCCGAGCACTGGAGCCATGCACAAGAATTCATCTTTTTCATTGAAATACATTTATATATTCACCGTTTTTTACCCACCAAAGATGCATTAACAAGGTGACCATGTGAATGCAGTCTTTTCTGTGATGTATATTGGTTGGCCAACTCAAGCATATTAAGCTGACAGTAAAAAGTATTGTCAATGCCCCCCTTGAAGATCAGTTTGGTGAGCTCTTACCAATAGGTGATAACGTAACTACGTCAATCTTATGTTCAATTCAAATAAAGCTAAAGCAAATAAGCATTTACTACTGGCACAGTGCTTTATGGAAACTTTTTTTCTTGAAAATCTGCAGCAAGACTAAAGCCCAATGCACATAGCCGTGTCAGGACAGATGGAAAACTATTTTTGAATCTTCGAGTACAAAATAGACTTAAGTCCTATACGAAGTAAGCGAAAAAACACAGCCCTGCTACATTCCTGCTGCTCCATGTGCATTGCTCCATTAAAGCAATATTCAATTTCTTTGTCAGGTCACGCTACAAATATTAACAGAAATGTGAGCTTTGGGCTTTAAAATTGCATTAAATAAAACGATAAATAAAAGAATGAAAGTTGCTATTTGGCACCTGTCTAATTCAGATTGCATCCATTTACTTCAAGTGTTCCCATGTCTCATGGATATGTAGCATATAGCTATATAAATATGTATTATGGTTTTGTTGCTGTGTTTTGTGCTGTTAACATGGGGGATGTGAACAATGTGCACCACAAGTGTGTGGATATCAGGATATGTTCAGATACGATTCAAGGATTCAATGTACAGTAAAGGTGTATTTTAGTGCAAGTCACAGCATCATTGACTTTAGAGCTAGAGAGGGAATGCTAAGCACACTTATGGTTTGAACAGGTTTTTTTTCTGTTGAATATGTGGCATCTTTAAATAAGAGAGAAAATACAAAACATATCACTATATATATTAATGTTGAACTCATTACTCTTTGTAAAATATTTTATGTATTCAAATTGTACAATATATTATATATTATTTATTTTCATTTTTGTGGTGAAGCACCCTTTAAAATGTACATAGTATTTGCAGTGCCAAGTATAAAACCTTGTTTTGACAGCTACAGTGTGATCTATTTGCAATAGTTTGCTACAGCTTAACTTTTAAGTGCTTATCACATCATTACCATTTTTGCAATAAAATATGTACAAAAAGTACATAACAGTCTACAAATGTTTCCCTGTCCTCCATACCATTGCTACACCTTCCACAACCTACAATAGGTACCAATAGCAGAAAAGTACACAGTGATTATTTCTACAACTCTTAAAAGGTTGTGCTTTAGTGTCAACTACGTAAAAAGTATCATGCTGAAGTAAGAGCTTTTCTTTTGGCACTAAAATAATATAGACAGCAATTGTGTTGGCTCATACAATAGCTACAAGGTTCCTATTTTGAAAACTACCCCACAACAAATCCCAATCTTTATTATTTTTAGATTAATATTATTAGATGAACAGTATTTTTTTCCCCTCAAAATGTTTTCTTTTACTTGGAGGATTTATTCCACCTTTTGGATTCATTCTTTGAATGTTGGCGTTATCGACGTTCCTTTGTAGAAAACATTCCGAGTGTTATCCGGACTGTTGGCTCTTTCCGGGATCAAGATGATGTTGTTTGCTTTTCTGCGCAGTGTGGAGTCCCGACTGGAGGCTACCGAGGGAGCCTCTGAGATGGACTCCCCACCGCCTCCTCCCCCTCCTCCGCTTCCAGAGCTGCTGCCGTCCCCCGGTGTCACCCGGATGGTGGAAAGGCAATGTGGATTCAGCCGTTGCTCTGCCTGGCTCCCGGTGTTCTGGGTGTGTACCGTGACCACCGGTGGTGTGCTCATGGAGGCGGTGGTGGTAACTATGTGGTTGGCATGCTTCCTATCCATGGAGCCCTCCCGTGCAGACTCTGAGCTCTCCGAGTCTCTGTTGAGATCGTTGAGCTCAAAGGATTGCCTCAGGCTCCCTACACCTCCACCAGCAACTCCACCAGCAGCACCTCCAGTGCCATGATCCAGTGACCGCCACTTCCATGACCCGTCTGTGGAGGGGGGTTGGATTACAGGCCTGTTGCTCTCGGGGTGGGCCTCTACTCTGACAATTGCCCCCGTGCTCCCTGAGATGCTCCCTGTGGTACTCCCCAGTGAGCTGGGCCCGGTCATGCTGATCACGTCGTGGTCGGGCAGAGCCCTGTAGCGCGCCGGGCCCTGGCAGCTCCCCGTGGCACCACATCCCATGCTGCCCTCGTCTAAGCTCTTGGAGTGGGTGTGCAGCAGGCCTTGCTGCTTGGACATGGCGATCACCTGCATGATCCGTGGAGGCTGGCCATTGTGCCCATTGCCGTTAGTCCTACAGGCTGCAGACTTCTCTGCTGCCATTTGCCAATTAGCATGAGCTGTGCTGTTAACCGCTGCCATACCCTCTCTTCCTGCTCCCTCCCCCATGCCTGTCCTCGGTGATGAATTGTTGTAGTTTTCAAGGGCCTCCTCGGGTATGTGAACCAACTGCGAAGACCCCGGTCGTGACTGCATGGCGATCCTGGCCCCACCGGTTATTCCGCTGCAGTTGCTGGGCAGTGTGGTGCTGGCGCCCGTGGCCAGCTTGGCCATGTACTGATGTACAGATGCACTGCCGTCAAAGCTCCCATTCAGCCCCATGGCTGAGGGCTCCGAGGCGGAGCGCAACTCCATGCTGCCGTGGTGGTGGGGGTGCAAGGAGGACTGGCCGGAGGAGGAGTCTACAGATGAGGAGAAGGAGTCGGGGACCTGCAGGGCACACTTGCGGCCGTCGTTCTTGCTCTTCCACTGGGACAGCAGCTGCTTGGAGCGGCTGGAGTCCATGGAGGCGTGGTGGAGCGTGGCGGCGTGTCGCCGAGCCGCCTCCTCGTACGCTGCGATAGCCTGGGGCGTGTGGACCCGCGGCAGGGTGTGGCTGAAGGTCATGTATGGATCCCTGCCCAGGGTTCCGCATGAGGACATCATGTCCGCTTCAGCCCCCCGGCCTTCGGCGGCCCTCTGCTGCTGCTGCTGGAGGCTGCGGTGGAGCAGGCCTTCCGAGTGGGAGACGGGGATGCCGGCCTCCCCGCTCAGGCTGGCCTTCATCTGCAGGTGGTGCAGCACAGCCTCTTGGCTGATGTGAGGTAGGGAGCAGGGGGGGCGGAGCACTGGGGAAAAGGGACCAGTGCTGCCTGTTTCCTCACTAGGCTGGAAGTTACCCACCGCATACAGTCCCTGGAAACGAGAGAGGAAGCATCTTTTACTGTGTCCAACCATTGATTAATATACCATATCATGTTTGAAACCAGGTCGCAACGCCCACACTAATTGAATCAGCTTTTGCTTAACAAATTACGATTTTTTTTTTACTGTAGGTCCGACTGGCAATGAACTATACCCTGTATTTCCATATTTACAAAGGTGCCCTTGGAAAAGTTGGACATACTAATAAGAGTTAGGCGTCATTTTTGACCACCTAATGAAACCCCTGTCAGTATAAAGGTGCGTTTACAGGCACCAGCCCCCACCAGGTATATGGCTATGGCCCCGCCCAACAGGAAACCAAGGTAGACGTCGATGGCGTGATTCTTGTACTGGATGATCCGAGTCAGGCCACAGATAATGCCACAGATGATGAAGGAGAAGACCAGCAGCGGCTTCAGCAGCTTGGCTGAGTCAGTCAGCGTGCTGTTGAAGTACATCTGTGGGCAGATATCATTGTGTTCATACACTTGTGGTTTCCCCATCAGCAATCCACACTGAAATAGAAAGATGTTGAATGTTGAGGCTAATTATTGGTTGCATTCCAGACCGAGTGAGCCATCCTCTTTTCCTCAGAGACGGTACATTTGTGTAGATTGATACAGCTAATAACTGTTGTGGGCAATGGTGGACAATTTAGTATGAGAAAATAGCATCAGTGCCTTCTGTTTGAGTCTGTGCAAGAGGAAGAATCCCTATTAGGGCCTTTTAGTGCTTAAAATCCATCCATCACATGGTTATCCCAGGACAGACTGTAGTAATACAAATAGCATGTATGATTCATTCTGTGTAATAAAAGGTCCCCATTACACAGACTTTTCGTTGAGATGCGACACTTGAATGTGAACTGTGGCCAGATATGTGGCTAGATTGTGTGTTCTCCTTCATTTCAATTAATTTGTGGTAAAATGCTGTTAATTGCAAAATGACGAGAAAGGTGATAGGTGCGTCACAGATCGCCACAGATCAAACAAGTTGCATGGGGGGCGACTCAGTGGCTCAACCCACTAACATGCTGCCACATAGCCAACGCGCAGTATACTAATTGTGAACATCCACATCAAGACGCCAATATGTGGGTTAGGGTTAGTCTCACAACAGCTGTGTCATCAGAGAGGTCTATGGATGATTGGTCACTAACGTTCCATGAGTGTGAATTATTTTCCAGTAATGGGACACCTCTGCCTTTTAACAGTTTGGAATCAATGCGCTACAAATCCAACATTAACAACAACGGTCAAATACAACTATTGACCAGATGTTTCCTTGACAACACAAAAGCAATATGCTCAAAGCGCCACAGGAGAATATTTGAATTTCAGCTGATTTAAGTAGATAAAAAAATAAGATGAAAGTAACTAATATCTAATCATTGTTGGTAACTGGTATAAGTGGAATAAACCACTTTGGGGGGTGTCCGTTATTGGAACATAATGTACTTTAGTTTATTTTCCAATAAAGGGACACCCCAGAGTGGTTTATTCCTTACATAATCCATGTATTGCTTGGGCAGCCTGGGCTGCGTGAAGCGGCAACTGTGTCATCATTTGTGTGCATTTCCGGGGGGGGTGGTGGGAGAGGGGCTGTGGTACAGCTGTGTAGGTGGTCAGACCCATTACTCACCGAGACGTAGACCGCTGCAAAAGATGCCAGAGTGGCGTGCTGTGACGGAAAGGATTTTCTGGAAGACGAGGGAGAACCAAAAATAGAATTGGAGTCAGGGTTGCATTATCGATGTTGAGGTGTTCTGTAATCAGGGTTGCATTATCGATGTTGAGGTGTTCTGTAATCAAATGCTGCCGCTTGATTCCAGACTAGGAAGGATAGAGGAGGATTAGGAGGATAGAGGCTGTCGTAACAGGGCCAATATCCTCACAACTGTATTAGTGAGCATGAGTCAGAGAGTGGAAGTGAACCTGACATCTTTCCAAATTACCTACTTATGACGAATGAAGCATGCATGTACGTGTGCGCATATGTACATGGTTATGTGTGCATGTTTTTGTGCATGTGATGTATATGTTCATGTGCATGTACAGTGTGTGTGTGTGTGTGTGTGTCTATATGACAACACACAACATGTGCATAGCCTGGTATGTAAAAGTCTGCGACACACTCGCTGTTTGGGGAAAGCACAGCTCTTAGAATGTACATCTGGAGTCATGAAACTTTGATTACAGATGAGAATGTCACTGCAGTGCTTCTTGAGCGGGGGCCCATTACTGCTGCTGCCACACACACATGAACAAGACGACTCAAGAGGCAAGCATCATACAGAATGTTGCTTCTGACTAATAACTATAGAGTAGATCAATACTTAAACATGCAAATGCAACACACATTGCCACATAACATTTACATTTACATTTACATTTAGCAGACGCTTTTATCCAAAGCGACTTACAAGTACATTTGTTTGAAGAGACAGCAACATAACATAACGTAACATAACATGTCCAAATACTAAATATACTACATACTTATATTATAATAATTCTAATAATAATATATTTTGACACTTTACACTACTTGGTTGGATGCCAACTGCATTCCATTGTATTGCCAATATACTAGTACTAGCTAATATAATGGTGTCTACTCTAATCTAAATAGTACCTCCTCTAGAGATACACCAAAACAATGAGGTTTCTTGAATGTTCATGAGGCATTAATGCATAGTTTAGCATTTTCAGATCATGTGTACACTGAATTACTGTCAAATCATAAAATATGTCCATTCTAATTATTAGAATCTAAAAATGACCTGGCCACTTTACATAATATTTACTTATATTGGACTGCCAATTAGAATACAATTATTCACAAGAAGCCAATCTGTTCCATGCATGATGTTGTATAACATTCATTCAACATTCATTATTCATTTGCAAAACGAACGTGGGCCTTCTCTTCTTTCTTCCCTCCCAGAACGTTCATGATTATGTTTTCTCTCCCACCTGCCCTGAAGGATGGCGGCCAGGTTGGTCCCGGAGCAGATGTCGGCCATGACGTAGGGGTTGTGCTCACAGGTGACGTTGAGCGAGGTGTAGTTGGGCTTGCACACGGTCAGGAAGTATGGCGTCGGGTACCCTGTCATCAGCTGCAGCACGTCAGTGATGAGTGCCGTGGCACAGAGGCCGAACGCAAGGACCCCTGGGGAGAGGAGCCAGGAGGACACCATGTTGTAGTGCTCTACTGAATACCCATAATGCACCGCAAAATACATTTACCACTGATGCACACTTATCTACACATTTTCATGTCATCTGATTCATCTAATAGGTCCGGCACATATGGGTTCTTTATGCGAATGAGCTGTCACAGGGTGACATCTAACACGTGTCACAGGGTGACACCTAACACGTGTCACAGGGTGACACCTAACACGTGTCCCAGGGTGACCTATACACGTCACGCTGATGGACTTCCGCCACATAAATTGTGTCGAAATTCCCCATATACTTACTCCCCAAATAGAGCACTATGTTCACTATATAGGGAATGAGGGAACATAGCCATACAATAGCATATTTTCTTCTGCACCAAATCTGATCCTGAACATACATAAATTCCATTATTCCCATTATGATTTGAAGATATATTTTTGCGAATGAAAGTACTGACATAAGTGTGACAGTTCTGAGTCAGTTGAATTAATTTATAGGTATGAATATGAAAAGAGTAAACTCTGAAATAAGAGAACATGTACTGTTGTTCCTTGGGCATTAAGTCCAGTATGTAACACACATGTACAGTGGCACCACTACGCACACGTGCAGCATGCACCAGCATGCACCAGCATGCACCAGCATGCACCAGCATGCACCAGCATGCACCAGCATGCACCAGCATGCACCAGCATGCACCAGCATGCACCAGCATGGACCAGCATGCACCAGCATGCACCAGCATGCATCAGCATGCGGGAGCACCAGCCTAATGATCATCATCATATGAATTATTTAAATTTACGATGAAGACAACTCCAATAGGCACCAATAGACCATCATAGGTAAAACAAGATATACATAATATAATACAAAATTGCTCAAAATAATACAATGAATTATGGTGTCCCCCTCCCTCTTCTCCCTGCCCTGAAGCCTGACGGGTAACGTTGCCAAGACGATTTCAGAAAGAATGACCCCATATAGGCAACAGGATTCGGGGGGCAGACAAGGGAAAAAAGAAGAAACTGTGGATGACGCCATGTAGCCTGCTGCATGTGTAGGAAACATCTTGAGCCAGCTAACTTTAGCCAACGTTAATGTTATGCTAGTTAACAAGCTAAGGTTTTATAACGTTAGCTGCAAGCTAAAGATTTGAATATAGACTTTCAGGCAGCAGGCATCTACTGGCCATCGGGCAAACCAAGTACAGTCCCTGCCACAGGTGGTGCTGCTCTATTAGAGCTCTTTATCTGTGTACATAACTGTTGCTGAATGCAATTGCACATTTGGTTTCTGTTTCTCCGATTTGAAATGTCTATTCATAACATTTTTTATATAGGTTTGTATGCATGTTATGTTTGTATGTATGGCATTTACGGTATGGCTAGGTTGTAGCATATTAATCGTATTTTGATTCCCTGTATGAATGTAAATGTAAAATATCAAGTAAAATATAAATGTAAAGGGCCCCACAAAGCAATTACGCTTAGGGCACCCAAATGGCCAGCAGCGGCACTGCACATTCTCCACTACCAGAATGGAAGACAAATGCTTGATACAAATTATAATGCAGTTTCCAGGCTCTATGCATTGATGCCCATATTGGCAGTATGTTGAGGTCTGTGTGTCACAACGTACCTACGAAGCGAACCACCCTGCGTATGAAGGAGTTGAAGTTGCATCCGGCCGCGTTGATGTTGGCCTCGGCCCCCACGTGGCTCTTTCTCCGAGACAAGCAGCAGAACAGGATGCCCTCTCCTATCATGATCTGTCAGCAGGGCACACAAACTCAGACCTGTTAGAAACATGATATACGGAATAGAAGTCTAAATCAAATTGGTATGGTCCTTTCAAAGCTGCAGTTAGGTTTCACTGAGCCAGAAGCTCAGCTCATTTGAAGTTCTTGAAAGGTCTTTCCCATTGTCTCATTGTGTCCCTTGGCTCGCCCACCAAGCCTCTCTCACCTCGCCACTCAGAGACACGACGTGGATCTTCACAGAAGAGCAACCGACGAGCAAGTCTGGAAACGTCCCGTTTCAGCTCGAATTCAAACACTATGAAATTTCATAGAAGACACGTTTAAAACAAATAAATTGGGTCACTTTAATACATCCTTCTGCTTGGTGCTTTGATGCACAGTAGGGCCTCCAGCAGTGTAGCACACCTGGGGCCGGATGAATGAACGGTGCTGCAGAGAAACGCCCTCAGAAACGGGTTTCCACGCAGAATTTCAGATGTATAAACAAACTGAGGTGAGAATATGTGCACATCAACGCACCCCCGAGACACCGCGCGTGTCGGGAGCCGGTGTGATACCGCGACACCGCGGGCGAAAGGCAGAGAGCGAGTCCATGTAAAAAGACATGCAGACATGCATCAAAAGGCACTTTGGAGTAGACAGACAGTGAGAATAACAGACAGGTGGGGGATATGCCGGTCCACCCTTAGCCGTGTGACGTCCATTCTCCGCCTGCTCCACGCTGCCTTCGTTTCCTGCAGCTGAACAGGCCAACATTAGAACACAACTTGCAGTGGCAACCGGTGTTCCAAATGTAATCGGCGCAATCAACTTTTCCGCCACATAAATGAATGACACAAACACTTGAATGAGCAAACAGTTTATGGAGGAATCCGGGTAATTATGGGCGTTCCTAAAACCATGTCTGGTCCATTATGGGAGTTGACGGGATGAGGACTCTAAGCTTGTTCATAGAAAACCCTGTCCCATTGTGCTACACACTATTTGAACATCTCTGCGTACACAGATTTCCAACTTTCTTGCTTAGCATTTATTTACACAGACACCTATGCAGCGTCCTGTGCATGTGGCCCCTGACCTTGGAAGTAATTCGAGGGAGAATACATGCTATTTTGGGTAAAACCGTCTACTAATGATACGATTACCAGGCTATTGGAGCTGACCAGCAACCCTGGTTTGCGATGTCACCCTACCCTGGAGATTTCACCCTACCCTAGATTTGAAAGAAACTGTTAAATACATTTTCTATAGCAATTTATAGTAAAATATAATGTTCTACTCAAGTAGACTGTAGCTGAGTTAAAATACCTCCGTTACAGTGATGGAGATTATGCACATTCCCTTGGAACCTCCTAAGTACTCGCAATTCCTTGCTCTTCATCAATGTCACTTTATTTATTTAATCCACCTCTTCT
>OMNR01016496.1:1962-13687 GCA_900303205.1 Mora moro
GCCCGCGCCGCCAGGGGTCAGCGAGGGTCTGAAGGACACGGAGCGGTTCCCCGATACCAAGGAGGCGGCCGCCGGGACCACCAGCTTCTGCACCGGGGGGAGGGAGGTATCCAGCTGAGGGGACGACAGACAGGCACATCAAGTCGCCGACAGGCAAAACGCGGCAGAACATCACTAACAGACAGGGAATATCTGAGGTGCGGCTAGTAAAAGAGCAACGCGTCAATCATGCCTGATGTGCCGAGGACTCCGCTCGGCTTGTTTTAAAAAAATAATAATAATCACACTCCTGTGGAGGTCAAGGGCCGTTTGTTTGGGTCCGGAGATGCAGCTGTCACAGCTGGCTCTTCCCGGCAGTTTTAGAAACCGCAGACTCCGCCAAACCAGAGCTGGCACTAATCACCAACAATGGCCTGCACAACACCACTCCACTCCACTCCCCTTACACACCCGCCGAGACGTTGACACGCTCCAACACGCGGCCCCGTGTGTGTGCGCGTGCGCGCACACGTGTTTGTGTGTAACAAACAGGCGCACATGCACACCGAACAGCTGTGCCTTGCTGAAAGGAATCTTGTCGAGTTCAGCGTTAAGTAGGCCAACAGGCAGCGGGACAGGAAGTGACAGAAAGACGAACCAAAGCAAGTGCTGCCTCCACAATGAGCCGATTCACAAGCGGGCGAGTCTTCTGTTGAGCGACAGAGCTGCCGTAACGGCGCACACACGCCCTGTCATTTAGCCACATCTGTTCGCAATCAAAAAGGAAAAACAAAAACAACCGACCAAAACAACGCGTCACGGCCTCGCCGGCGGATTAACTCACCCGTTTCTTTTTGGCCTGGAAGTGTGAAAGGTCTAGATTTGTACCGTCCATCGACTGCACCGAAGAGGGGGGGGGACGAAAACGGATTGCGGTTTAAAATGAGCAACCCTGTGATTTGCAGGTGATTTTATTTTTAAACATCATTTCAATTTCATACCAACAAGAAAACGATTTCCCCCACTGCTCTTTTAAAAATCCCTCCCACATCGACGTTAAAAACACTATGACGCCACGTCTGAGAACATAATGAAAAACAAACGGCGATGCTCACCGCAGACATCGGGGAGGACGCTGCAGACGGGATTCTCTTTGCATCCTGTTTGGAACACAACATCCCATCAAACAGCAGCAAAAATCACAGAGAAACGCCTGCTGGACGAACACCCGGCTGTCAGATGTATAGTGCATCTTACATATCCCTTGGAAAACAAACAGGGGATCGTCGGCTTTTCTCTTAAAATAGTGTTAATGGAGTGTCGTTGTGGACGTCGACTCACCGCCAGAGGACTGGACATGCGCTCCAGGGACTGGAGGATGCGCCGGGCCGTGCCGCTGGTCACCCCGCAGGGCTGCGCTCCGGCAGGCTTGGCCTTGATCTGCCTCCTGACCGGCGCCTGTGGATCAACCCGGTCGAACACTTAGAGAGAGAGCGAGAGTCCGTCTCCGGTTTCTCCATATGGACGGTGGCGAGGTTTCACCCCCCCCCCCGGTTTGTTCTGATTACACGTTAGTGCTGAATTGAAGACGGGCAGCGCGTGACAACGCTCCGCTAGATAGGGAAATTTGATGTCACCGCAACGCGGTGCCGATGGTGTACATATTGTAGCGACTAAGCCTGCCAAACTTGTTTTTTTTTTTACAGACTAACATCGTTAAATTGAAGGTGTTCTTCCATTGTATTGTATTTTTTAATTTAGCACAGATTGTTGTTTTAAATATAGGCTACGTGTGTACACCACGGTGTACGCGAACAGATTTTGAACGGATGTTCGCAAGGCCGCCCTCTCATTGGCTACTGCTCTGTGGGGTCAGCGTTGGCAGAGGGGAGGACATCAGGGAACTTTCACCACTCCGCTGCATCAGGAACGTATTGAAATTCGCACGTCTGAATTCAGCGTTAAGGGACGGCCGGTGGATTCCTGACCTGATACGGTGTGCTGGGGCGCGAGCGCAGGCTTCTGGCCGCAGCCGCCCCTCCGTAGGTCGTCTTCCCCGGGTAGAACGGAGAGTCCCCCAGCTGGCTGGAGTTCAGCACTGTGCTGTTCAACGTGGACTGCGGAGAAGAAAGGCGGTCACGGTCACGTCACCGACCCAGCACTGAAACACCAACTGGTGAGAACCATTCGAGATCTGCAGCGTCATCGTAGAAAAAACTCACGTTTGAGGAAGTGCCAAACACTGAGAGGTTGAAGGCGGGCTTCTTGAGACTGGACTGGGAGGCGTGGGCCCCTGAATGTGTTCTGTCCGTCTCTGGGGACCAGAGTCTGGGTACCGACACCATTTTGGAGGCGGGTACATCTAGAATGAAAAAAATGTAAATCAAATGTAAGTTTGCTCGGGGGGCCGGGTAAATCTTGTGTACCTTTAAATCAAGTCCCAAACTACAGACCTTTGTCGGAGGCGCGGGAGGAGAAGCCGCTAGTGGTGGAGATGTTGTCATCTTCGTGCTGGGAGAGGTTGTCCTTGATCTCCTTCACCAGGGAGAAGCCCGTGGTGAAGGGCCCAGGGGCCGAGGAGGTGGAGGGCGGGGAGAAGAGGCTGCTTGGTGGCCCCAGGAGGGGCGAGGAGGCCTCCAGCTGGGGGAAGTGGAGGTGGTGGGAGCGATTCAGCGGGGGCCGGGACAGGACATTGTCCTGGAAGTTCAGCGAGGCCTTGCTGGTCGAAGGCTCTGCTGGTCGTAGGTAGGAATCACAACAGTGAGTTTGGTGGATCAGGTAGTGGCCAAAAGCAAAATCACCAGGAGGTACACAGTTAACAAACGGTGGCCCAAGGGGCTGACTGTATCCCTCACCCGTGTGACTGGTGCTGGGCTCTGGGGAGTCCCAACCGTCGAGGGGCGGTGGTCCCTCCTCACTGCCGTTGGGTGGGAGGGTCTGGTTGTCCTGCTCGGCTGCCTGTGCGGCGCCACCCTCTTCGGCAGCATCCCCGCCTTTAAAGTACTTCTGTAGCCAGGACGGAACGATGCTCTTCACCGTGTCGGTCACTCGAGTGATCAAGCCTGACTGCTGCAGAGAGCAAGTGAACAAGCCAGGGAGAGAGAACAGACATGGGTCAGCTTAAATCAGTCAGTTTGAGCAGTAATTATTGTTCATAATCATAATAATAATGTGAAAACACTGATTGTTATGCCAAAATGTAGGCATAACAAAGGAAAATGTTTGTCTTCAAACAGTCCTGGCGTTTTATTTCCATGCTGAATTTGCATTGATCAAATTATTCATATTTTATATCTCGTAGTGTAAATACTAGCAGTGGTAATAAAAAAAACACTGCAGTACTTTTCATTGTAGCCGTTCTTCTCCAAAGTAGAAAGCCTAACTCAATCAGTGCAGAAATGGGGTCAGGGCAGCAATGAGCCCGTTGTCCCGGTCGGACATTGTTTTGTATAATTTTAGGTTATCATAAATTCTGCTCAGTTAGATTAAAGGTATTATGAAGCCTGGTGTATTTCCATTAGTGTGTTACAGTGTGTCATACAAGGACTGTACATCTGCCTATTAAACTGACTGCGAAACAAAATATATAGTCGCTCTTAAGCAGACAGGGAGTACAAGAGGGCAGCCTCAGGATATGGACTAATCATATTCTACATTACTATAGTTGGAGCATGGGAGAAAAAAAAGGGGGGCAGGGTTTGATAGCCACTTTGTATACATGCTGTCAAACTAGAGGGAGCGTTCCTCTCCTGATACGAGCCATGTGCGCCTCTTGCTTCTGCGCTCATCAGCCAACAGCAGGTCGATAAGACTGCACTTCAATACGTCCGTACCCCCGCCACCAGACACCAATCTACGGACGGTGACGAACCATGAACCGACACACTTAAATAGGAAACCACACCGCTTAAACTGTAGACGTTGAGTTTAATGATATATAAACGTTGGCTCTTGTGCGTACGGGGCTTACAGACAGGGGGGACGACGACTGTGTCAGATAGGGAACACAGGGGCTGGTGCAGAGCCTATACATGTGTCATTGTTCTCACAGGAAGTGGCCCCAGGTTGGGTTGAGGGGAGGCTTAATCTGGTTGCACTCTGTGGACTCCGTTTTCTAACGCATGCCAGTAGTCAGAAGGAGCACAATACACTTGCAGACCCAGTGAGATGAGGCTTAAAACTCCAGAGACACTCCATTGTACTGGAGAGAACAGCCCCAAAACGAATTTAAAATCTACCTTTAAAGTACCTGGGGTTTAATTTTACAATATGCAGAAAAACCATGTCAAATACTTTCACAGCGAATGTGTCTCACAGTTAATTCATGTCTGGACAAAGGGATAAATTAGAAGACTCATTGGCTTTTAAAACAGTAAAATAATAATCACCCACCAACAACCTCTGAACACTACGCCCACCAAACTGTTAATAACTTCTGAAAACACAGACAAGCACAACAATTCACATGGTGGTGGTTTCTCACCAGTTATTATTGCAGTCAGAGGGGAAGTGGACACATTTGTTTGATTAGCTAGTTATCTTATCGTCAGCCACTGAGGGCTAATGGCAATATAGCAGCCTACAGTTGGAAACTTTTAACAGAGAATATATGATATATGATACATATAAGCAACGTACTCCTCACAAAGAAATGGGCTGTCGCACAACAAACGCTACGATTGATTGCTTTAAATAGTGTCTATGAATACACTTAATTAACCCTGGATATACTCGTTTGTTTTGTCTAGTTGCTGTCGTTGAATTGAATTACAAACCAAGTCCATTACAACTGCAAACTTCCACAGTTTTGAGACTTTTGTTTATACAATACTAACGAACGCGTCTTGCAACAATTGCGAAATACGCCGACATAACTGATCGATGCCTTTCATCGTGTCCCTAAGATGATCAACAGGGACACACGGAAATGTTATAACTGTAGATCATCTGCAAAATTTCAACAGTGTTCTGGTCGGCTTGGTTTCCATATTTAAAACCAATACACCGGTCTGCCCAACTTGACATTTTTATGTCGCATATAAAAGGCTCAGTAACAATACACCGATTTGCCAGTCCCTTATATATTTATCCCTGGTGCAATTACATGCCTTAATGTTCCCTATATTGGTTCATAGCAAACACCAATCTCTGCAATCCCCAAGAAAAGCGAGTGTGTAAACCATGTGGGTCTCCAATTAGTCAATGCTTCCTACGCAATACAGCTGGCAGAGATTTTGGCAATGCTTTCTTTGCATATGTCCTTATGTAACTTATTCCACTAGATATAACACGGCTCTTAATGGCCGTGGACAACGAGAAGCGGCTGTCCGGGCGTCAGGTTGATATATCTCTGGATATTGTGCGATGGATACACCTCAGACAACAATGCGCTTGTAGCTACGGCTAACGCGGCTAGCGGTAACACCGGCTCAGCTAATACCGAGAATCCCACTTCCACGGTATCTCCCCGAGTTAGCTGACAGCTAACTGTTCAGCGGGAATACTGTAGTTACCGGGCGCTAGGTGTGCACATGCCGCCCGAATTTGCTGTTCCAACGGGAACAATTACCCCCCACGAAACGAGTCCCGTCCTGTTTTTCACCTGTCAAGTCAATCGCGGTTGTAATTTCTCTTGGGTAAAATTTGGTCGGCTACAAACTAGCGGGCTACTCGGCTAACAGAGAGAGCTAGCGTTGCCTTGACATGCTAGCAGCGCGTGGAGGCCATGAGCGCTTATCGGTAGGCCACAAAAAAAATATATATATCTCAACAAAACAATAAACACAGATAGGTGGTCAGTGGCATCGCCTGCAACGCCGATCCGATCCCATGCGATCGTTCCCCCCGCAAAACACTTTCGTCCGTGTTACCTGTTTGCTCTTGGCGTAAGGTTTGGAGGCAATGTGATACCTTCTGCTTCTAATTTTCCCTCCACCCGTGGCCGCCATGGCTTGTTCGTGTGAGTGTCTCTCGGTCTCTCTCTCGGCGCCGGATAGCTGTCATCCAATACGGCGCTCAGGAGCAGGAACTATGGGAAATGGAGTAGCGACGCACACACGCACTAACACACTAACACACACACTAACACACGCACACACACAAACCAAACACACTCACGCCGCTTGATAGAGACATAAGGAGATTTAAAATAATAATAATTATTATTATTAGCACAAATTTCGTTCAACGAGTGTTTGTTTTATTTCCTTTCTGTCAAGGTGTTTTGTTTCACTGGAGTAGTTGTGTACCAAAAGTCCGACACACAATTGAAATTGTTTTAATGTTTATTATTTAAAATCACAGTGGATAAGAAAACAACATAGACGACGGCGCACCTAAAAAACTTTTACTACACATTCTGTACAAACCACCAAACGATACATGTGTAAACAAAAATGTATACAGATGTTTGCCGTTTTTTTGTGCAACTTTCACACTTACTCAAAGAATACAACCATTGACAAAATATTCCTTTTAAAATAACAAATAAATAACATTATTTAATAGACATTGACAACATTGGTTAAACAAAATAAGACACAAACAACAACCAATAACCTAGCTCATATAAAAAAGAAACAGTGAAATATTCAGTGTAATTCATAGCTTCAGAGTACAAACAAAGTAATAAATAAATATATCATGGCAAAAATGCAACACCTACGGTGCCATCATTGATTGTGCATAGCAAGTTAATGTTATTATCACAGTGCTGTTACATGGAACTTCAGTGTTTTGTTCTAACTACATAACTCACACGTTACTATGATTATTACAATACTACAAATACACCTTACCCAATACATAGTTATCAAAGTGTTAGTGATAGGAAGACAAAAAAATTTATAAATAAAAATATATATTAAAAAGTATTATGCAAATTGAAATTTGCGTGCATATTCCTCCCTGTTTTACATATCATTGGTCATCTGCGACATCCAACAGTATTGTGTATTACCCTTAGCTAGGTCGGACTCCGCAGTCCTCCCTTTCGTCTAGACTTCATAAGACTGGAATCTCTGGTCTCCTGCCTATAACTTCTTCCCTCTGCGTTCATTCACCGTCCACTTCTTCTTTGAGGTTCTCTTTTGTGTTGTTGATTGTGTGCTACTGCTGGGAAGGCTCTTAGCTGTGCAAGAGAGGGGGGGGAGGCATTGCGGTTTAAAGTCGAGATGAAGAATACACCAGAGTATGATGACTAGTGTGACCATGAATACAACCGACCTGAACAGCAATCTTGGATGAAACCACTACAGGGGTCAGTGGTGTTGTTTGAATCCCGATCCTTGTTGCTCGAGACCTGCAATGAGAGAAAAAAAGTCTATGAAATAAGGTTGAACTCCCAATTGGACAATAACTGACTATTTTCTACTGTGAAGGCATAGCAATTTTTTGATTGAAAATGTATATATAAAAATAAATAAATCGTACCTCCATTTTCTTCTGCTCATACCACACCATCCCATATAAACAGAGCAGTGTTATGACTGCCTGGAGGACGCAAAAGAACATAAAGAGAGCGCAGTCATTTCACAAGGGCTTCGACACATTGCACATGGTGCATTTTCCCAGTTCCGTTCCATTTCCATTGCTTTTAATACCCAGAACTCATGGTTATGGTTGTATGGGTTAGTATGTCTAGCCCAACACACGTAACGCAGCACGGATGTATTTGAGACCAGTTCTCCTGAGGGCATATATATATATACTACCAGGCACTTACCAGACACAACAGCCAGAGGAGCACAAATTGGATGCATGTTTTGCAGAACAGATCCTGCCCAAACTTGACACATGCAAGAGCTTCCAGGAAGGAAAGAGCACTGTTGATAAAAGACGTCATGTTACATGCTTAATGTGGGTAAATAATGTGCGGAATGCAGGCATACATTGGATCGTTGCAATAGCCCCCTCTCTTGGCAAAAACACTTCATTGCATGAATCGCATCTCAGTCAGTTGTGATGGGTTACTTCCAAATGAGATAATACCTCACACTGAATCACACACCACAATTGAACTGGCAGGAGCTGAGAGACGTTTCATTTTGTGGTAAACATAAGTATTATCTATTCATATCTTGCATGATGGATGAAACAGAACGTTGAAAGGACCTACCCAAACACCCAACACTGCGTCCCCACTCTTTTGCACTGAGTGTCCGTCAAGTATGCATAATACTGTCTGCAAAGTATGGAAATCAGAAAAACGACATCAGGGGAGGGTTTTTATACTTTATAAACTATAAGTGCATTGACACGCACATGGCTGCGAAACGTGCACATACCGCACGGTGGGAGCAGTGATGCTTCCCATGATGAAGATGCGGCCCAAGCTGAGCGGGTGAGACACCTGGAAGACGAAGATGTGCTTGAGGAAGAACGTGTTCAACTCGGTGAGCTGTGGAGATGAGGAGGAAGAACGGACAGTTTGGTGTGCTTTCCAGATTTAAAAAAAAGAAACAATACAACAACACAACAGAGAACAACAACAGAGAATACTTATTATGGCTAAGGAGGAAATCATCAAGCATACATACAGAATATAAGAACCTCTGAATAAATATAATAAATACATGAATAAGTGGTAAAATGATGAAAAATGAAAATAATAATGAAATACGTAGTTATGAAGTATATAATATACCTGCCAGAGGATCATGAAGAGGTAAATGCCAGCAAGCCTCTGGAAAGAGGAGTTTGGGTCGAACCAACGCACATAAGTCCAGCTGGCCGGGGTGAACTGCAGCACAGCCCTCTTTATCTTCCCCGTGGTGGTATGGATGTCCCTGTGGAAACACACATGCTGATGTAACACACAAACACGGGATCACATTCAAGCAAGAGAGCATTAAGCAAACAAAGTAACCAAGCACAGACTTGATGCTGGCCCAGCAGTAGGTCCTCATCTCCAGGAACCGGCACACGGTCATGCCCAGCCAGATGCCTCCTCCGTTACACAGCAGTATGTCCAGTATCACCTGGTCCCACCAGCACTCAGCAAAGTTAGGCAAGAGATGCATGAAGAACAACTGGGGAGAGAGGAATGGCATGTTGAGAAACCGCATAAACCACACTTGCCCTTGACAGTTTTTCAAATAGGGAAATTAGGCTGAAATTAGGCTTAACTCTCATAATTCCACTCCCAGTCTACAATTTAAAAGGTCAGGGTAATGCCTTGTGTCATGAACAAACAGTTTAACACTTTATTTATGAGGAATTTAGCTGACAGGCAACTTATCCTGCACAGTCTGTAGTATGTTCAGTTAAATTACACAATTGTGTGGAATGTAGACTTGTGAGACAACTAAAAGAATGCTTGTCTAAGTTCAAATTTGAATGGGCTTTACTATGCTGATTCAACACCGATTGCCTCACTGAAAGGTCAATACAGAACCATTCTTCGGTCAATCAAATGTCCCTAAACAGACGTACCTCAGTGAGTTCCCAAGTTATACTGATGGTCCAGCAAAGGCCGTAGCTACGAATGACCAGCGCTTTAATAGCCCAGCCAACAAAATGGCCGAATGCAAAGATGTCAAAATGGCTCATGACGCGGTCCCATGTGATCACCGTACAATTCACAGCATATTCCTGTGAAGAGTGGCATTGGGTTGATGAAAATATGAATGACAAATAGAACAAATACATATTTTAAAGTTGTAAGACAATATGACAATACCATGACATCAACCTCCCGTCTGGCATAGCGCAGGTCAGGATCCAACCAGTACATGAACGTTTTCACTTGGCTCCAGTTGAGGAAGAGGAGGAAGACAAGAAATAGGAAGTACAGAACACTCAAACCTGTCCAGAAGAGAATGGGAAACAGACCGCAAACATGACAACAAACCACAATTTGATCTGAGGTGAATTAGGGGCAGAGGGGAATGATTTGTAATGATTGGCAGTTTGAGTTGGTTGCAAGATGAACTAGTTCTCACCGAAAACCATACGCCATACTGCTGGATGTGGCCTCGTAAATGGACCTAAAAAAAGCAATATCAATATTGTCAAATATTGGTAAACTGGAAGCATCATGATAACTCAAAAACCATCATATCTCTACAAAGTAATTTTGCTGTGTATTTATTTGGTTTATTAAGACTAGACGTATCCTCAAGCCTAACAATGTATAGCCTATACGACTTTACAGAGGAAAAGGCAGCAGCTGTTGCACAAAATAGCCTCATTACAGAAATGAGTTGTAATGTGTATACGTTACATTCCTTACCGTTAGGGAAAGCGAGGACGCTGATGACAAGAAAAAAGGAGACGACCACCAGAATGCCGACTCTGAGGTTGCTGTCAGGGTGTGCGTCGTCCCTGTCAACCATATAAAAGTATGACATATTTAACAGCTGTTTACATACAATGGCTGAGAGTCAAAGCTGATTCAATGATTAATATAATATATATATATCAGTTTAACAGTGTAATTTACCTGGCAAACACAAAGTACATCAAACTGAGCACAGATAAAGATAAAAGCGTAATTGTATGCGGCTTATAGAATAGATCAATACAGATATCCTCCACTTGTTGCTCGTTTATCATACGGAAATGTAACTTGTAGTTCGCATCGTCTTTTTGGAGAGTTGGAGATGCAATCGTGGGTGCCATTTTCTGTTGGAAAAAAAACCCCAAACAAAAATAAATTTTACTACATATACGGACTACGAACACTTATTAAAAAATACAAAACAGGGGAGAACCATTGACTGTATAAACGGGAGAACACAAAATGACACAATGGTCAATGGGAGTCAAACGGAATCCAACATATTTAGGAGGGGTGTCAGTGTGAGAATGCACTACAAACAAACAGACATATTCGAGTAATAGTTGAATAAAACTAAGAGAAAGGTACAGTTACCATATTCTATTTAAAAAAAAACAATTTATTTTAGGTTTTGTGGTTCTTTATTCTATATATAATGACAAACAATTTTTGTATCACCCCACTTGAAACGGAGAATTTGGTTTATTCCACTTTCGCCTCATCCGGCATTGGAAGAGAGCGCTCCTGAATAGCCTGTTTCATGGGTGTGTAAACTGGGCGTGGAAATGGAAACGAAAAGTTACAGAGTAGGGAGAGGATGTCAGGAGGATGAAAATCCTTATATATGCTGGATGAAAATCCTGATATAAGAGAAAAAAAACAACACCGATTGTACCGATTAACAAGAGGGACTTTAAAAGAGCTATCTCCAAGCATGATAGCGCATGTTAGTTAGTTACGTGGTACGGAGGCAGTGATAGCGACACGTTTTAATACAATCTGGGACAAAGGCCAAATACCCAATGAGTGGAAGCACTCCATTGTTGCAGTGTGAAAACCGGGTGAAGACTCATCAGATCCATCTAATTACAAACCCATTGCACAGACATCACGCGTAGGGAAACTAATGGAGCGCATACTGATGTACTGACATAGTTGCTGACTCACACACGTCATAGAAAGTATGAATATGCCTTCTCCATATCAAAATGGATTTTGTAAAGGCGAAATACAATAGATTCAGTGTTATGTTTGGAGGCAGATATCAGATAGGTTAAAACTAATAAAGAAACACTGTTGGCAGTATTTTTCGATGTAGAGAAAGCATATATGTTATGAATATGATATGCTGTGCAAGGAAGTTGTTTGACAGGGTGAACATGGGGAACAAGCAGAACAGCTTTAATGAATGTGTACTGAGCACTTGGTTGGGCAGTCTTTGACTATGGGTGTAGGCCTATTGCACAT
>OMNR01016524.1:1793-13160 GCA_900303205.1 Mora moro
CAGGAAAAAAAACCCCCCCCCCCCCCCCCCCCCGCATCAGGCAGCCTGACATCCCTCCAAAGGACCACTCGTTTCCCACCGAGGTGATGATGGTTCATTTAATACAGTGACATGTCATGAATAGCCCCTGCACTAAAACTGCTTCTAGTTTTCTATCTATCTATCTATTAACAGACAAAAAGAAGAACACAATGTTCATATTGTACATTACCAGTCTCTTGGTAATGTATGTGTACATCGTGGCTTGGACAATTTGTTTTTTAAATGCTCCAGCCTACACGTCTGGACTCCAACGGCCCCAAGGTATTTGGACGACAGGGCTGCCACCATTCGTCAACGTCATCAATGACTTTGATGCTGAAAATGTGTTCATCGTTGTTTATTTTTACAATTATTTTTCCAAAATGCAATTTGTTCAATTCAATTAGTTATAATAAATGTGTGTATGTAATTGCAGTTACAGTCATTGTTATTATTATGTGTTGATGTATTATGTGGTGACTCCTGTCAACACATAATAATAAAAAATAATAATAATAAACATTGTGTCTGCAGAAGTGTACTAAAGAGGTTCAGTGTAACTGTTTCAGAAGTGTGCTACTAAAGAGGTTCAGTGTAACTGTTTCAGAAGTGTGCTACTAAAGAGGTTCAGTGTAACTGTTTCAGAAGTGTGCTACTAAAGAGGTTCAGTGTAACTGTTTCAGAAGTGTGCTAAAGAGGTTCAGTGTAACTGTTTCAGAAGTGTGCTACTAAAGAGGTTCAGTGTAACTGTTTCAGAAGTGTGCTACTAAAGAGGTTCAGTGTAACTGTTTCAGAAGTGTGCTACTAAAGAGGTTCAGTGTAACTGTTTCAGAAGTGTGCTAAAGAGGTTCAGTGTAACTGTTTCAGAAGTGTGCTAAAGAGGTTCAGTGTAACTGTTTCCCCAGACAGGAAGCTTCAAAAGTCTCAAATATTTCAAATTAGCAGACAACAAAACAGCCGTTTGTTCACTATGCAAAAATGTACCTACCGCCATGCGCAAACACATGAGAAGATGGCGTTCCTCCTCTGGAAGGTGGACCTCCAGAGGTCCACCTCAGAAAGGCACAAACACTGTGGGCCTTCTTTTGATGCGTCTCACCTTTTTTTGTTTATGAAACAAATGACCAACGCAGTATTATCATCTCACTCATTATTAAAGTCATGATCATTTGCCTGCTACCTTAGAGTTCTCCATGAATGAGTGTTGATTAGAACACGGTCAGGCTAGAACCTGGGCTAGAACCTGGGCTAGAACCCGGGCTAGAACCCAGGCTAGAACCCGGGCTAGAACCCGGGCTAGAACCCGGGCTAGAACCCAGGCTAGAACGCGGGCTTATTCTACGCTGATTGAAGGCGTGTGCACGTTTCTGCCATTATGTTAAGCATATGTCTTTCTAGGGAATGTCATATATATAATGTTTGCATAATTGTGATCAATAACAATTAAAGGTTTAAGTTAAAGGAACAATGGGAATATTACTATATCTTACATTAAGTATTACATGTTAAATAATGATGACTTTTTCTTCTCCTCTTGCTCTCAGTCAAAGGCATCTAAATGAAGATGAAAATTAATCGTTTAGATTAATCGATAGAAAAATAATTGTTAGTGGTAGCCCTAATTTCGATCAATTGCGACACGGTGTTCATGAAAAATATCATAAACAACATAGCAGGCAGGCAGGCCATTGTAACGCATCGCTTAACACTGCGGTGATTGGTCGAGCCACATAACACAAGCCCTTTGCTGTTTTCCTTTATTGAAGCAGACAGTAGAGATTGACAGGAAAGACGGTGAGATAGGACAGGAAGACACAAATGAGTTTACGAACTATGACGCCACTAAACAACCCCAGTTGACACCAGTATTCATCGGCGTCAGACTCTGTACTACGAAAAATACTGTTGTGAAGGGCAGCTACAGTATCTCCAGACTGGAGATGGCTTAAGGATAAGTGGTGTTCTTCTGTGTTTTCACCCTGTCAACTCTGTAAGGCCCGGGAGCAGAGTACAGGACCAGAGTTGCTCTTCTCGATTCTATACGCTCATCATTTTTCCCATGTTGATCTGTCTGAACTCTCTCTCTGCTCTTGGGGATGAGGGCTATTACGCATTTCCATCTGACTCATTTGTTTAGCTACTCAGAGCAGAATGTATATCACACCCTGGTCCTCTGGAGCAGAAGAGAGCTCCCCATATAGGGATACGTTATTAGGCTGAAGACTAAGCAAAGACTATCTGCATTTAAGTGCTTGTGGCCAATTCTCATAGATTTATAGGATGAGTAACATACTTAAATGTATAATCCGACATTTACATTAAGTACATTTTTCTATTAATTGTAGTGTCGAAGTGTTGAAGTTTAAGACCAGATTAAATGTTGTGTCACAAGTTGTATTATGCAAATACAATGCAAATACAATGCAAATACAATGCAAATATAATGCATACAAGTAAAACAATGACTTATGTTAAACAAGACACCGGTTTTGACTTTACCCTGTGGCAACAACTCAAATAACAAAATGCAAAGTAGTATAGACATTTTGAACAACCGTAAAGTCAGTCAGAGTGTATATTTAATTTTGTGAAAGTAAACAGTGACTCTGAGTGAGCTCATCTATCAATGTTATTGCATTGTTTTGTTCAAAATGTGAATGTTTATATTGAATTGTTTTAAGCTTGGAGCCTTACAGTCTTTACTTCCCCTGGCATGGTTCAAGTATTTGATTTGGTCATGTGACTTAAATGAAAAGACTAACTGGAAGCAGTTTTCTTTCCAATTGTTAGAACTGTTGTTCATGTATGACTATAAGCATACACTTTAAAAAGTTGAAGATACATATCACTAAGTTCTATATGTCTGATCCATAACAATTACTCCAAGTGTGTTCAGGTTGGCTGATATTGATGTATGTATGGCATTAAAGTGCCTAATTGATCAATCTAGATTCAATTGTGTAGCTTGACAGATTCCTCAGTTGCATGGAGCTTCTCCTCCTGTCTCTGAGTGTCTACTTTTAGGTCCAAACCTTGAACCTCATTTTTGTTTTTTCTGAGGTTGACAATAATTGAATTGCATATGATGTAGTGAAAGCAAGGGAGGAAAGTAATTGAGTATTTTTACTCAAGTGCAAAACACTTCCACTTTACTGCATTTAATGCATTTAAAAGCTAATAGTATACTACATGTATCTTACGCTTATCTGCAAGTATTGTTTAGATTTGAACATTTTTAAACAGTAGTTTGAGTTCAATACTATATGATCGGACCATTAGTACAACTACCCAACTACACTAGCTTAACCAACAACTAAATATATGAGGGATGGCATGTGTCTCAACAATAAAATGGTATCTTTACTTTTGATTAATTGTATTAATCAAAATGTGTTAATTGTATTAGTCAAATTACTGCACTGGCTCATCATCTATTTATACATTTTCTACATCTTAATCAGTAAGCTTTCAACCAGACTAAAAGTAGCAATATTTTACTGGAAGAACTCAAGTTGGGTCTGCCAGTGGAGCGGCCTCGGGGAGGTGATGGTTGCTTCATGGGGTTTCATTTTTGGTTTCAGAACAGCTGATTTAAATTTTCGAGGAATGAGTTCACTCAATCTCGGCTAGGTTGAACTTGAAAAATGTGCGTTCATGACAGCCACATGCCACCTTGAGTTGATTGTTACGGTAAAATACTAACAAGGAGGAAAAACGGCACGCCTTGGAATATAATAGTTTTGTTGCCGTTATATAAACAAATGAGATGATAGAAAGAAGTTGCCACTCTGCAGTGGCAACTTCTTCCGTGGCACGGACCTGCTATGTGCCGGGTTTGCTCCAGGTTCACAGCATGAGTCGCCATGGTAACTGAACTGAGATTGAGTCTAAGCTTGGTATCTGAAACCAAAGATTCTGGCTTCCCCTGAATTCTGACTCTAACATATCCGGTTAACCTGGAACCCAGCTTCTTGAAACAGGCCCCAGATTGCAGATTTAAATTGAATGCAGAGATCAATTTTAAAGAGCACATTTAATTGTGCAGTATATACTTACAGGAACCTCATTTCATAATGCTGCAGACTACAGGCTATACCCATATTTAGTTTAACATATATATACACACACACTAGGGATTGGATCCTGGCCGAGTGTAATGGAGGCTAGCCATATTTTGTTATGTTAAAACTTTATTAAGTTTATTTATTAACATTACCCATACACCTACATGTTATCTTTACGTTACCTTATTACACAAGATGAACAATCTCCAGTTGGAGTGCATTTGATTGTCTTAGGATGATCCTTGCACTTCTGAGAATACCTGAGTAAGCCACTGTATACCCTGTGGAGTAACCGTAGAAAAGGGTTCGCTTCAAAAAAAGAAAAACAAAATATACTCAAAGTATTCCACCCCTCCCTCCATCCCGCTGTACTAATGAATACCGTGAACTCACAAACGTGCTTAAAACACCGTCAAGCCACTGAGTGACTGATGACCATAATGATGGTGCGGCACTATAAAACACAGTTAGCGCAGCAACACGAGGACACAACTCCATCCCTTGGCCTGTGAAATGGAAGAGAGGCACAACGAAAAGGGGAAGTGGATGGCCAGTGGTAACCGACAAAAACATCACATGAAACACACTGCGCTCTACTCTTAGCTACACCCCCCCCCCCCCACCAAACTGTGAAGGGATAAAAGATTCAGTTGCTACATGCCCTGGTTACCTGCACGTCACCCACAGCACAATACTCACCACAGTCAGTGGTTTATACGTGTGTATTATGTTTATGTAAGGACCAACTCATTTCCATTAAAAGTAGAGGTGGACAATCTGCCTTATTCACTCAATACCTTGAAATAGGGGATCAGTATTTTGACCAAATCGGCCAACGCCGAGATTAGCTGGGGAAAATTAAATTACACCGAGTAGTACCTCATTGTCCAATGTATGCTAATTCAACCATTGTCCTTTTTCCGATTGTGATCATACAGTACAGTGTCGCTGATAAGACGAGGAAGAAGCGTTATCTTGAATATACTAGTTCTGATTATGATGATGAGGATGATGCTAATGATGATATATATATATATATATTATATATATTATATAATATATATATATATATATATTATATATATTATAGTATATATATTATAAATATATAGATATATTTGTATATCATTATTATTATTATTTGTAGTAGTAGTAGTAGTAGTAGTACAGGTAGTAATAGTAAGCAGCATTATCAATAATACAATACATTAATAATAATAGTAATATGACAATTTTAGACATTTGATTCTCAAAAGTAATTGACTGCTTTTATAGAATTACCTTTTTCTACTCAACCACATACATTTCTAAAAAAAATGTACCAGGCTAAGATGTAAATTGTCTTATCTTTCACATCCAAGACTGCTTTCTCAATGTGACAAATAATCCTTTCCTATGGGGAGAGTTGTGTGTTAGAGTGTGAAATGAATAGTCTCTTCTGTGAGTGCAGTATACTCAGTCATTGGGCTGATCCAAATAGAGAGAGAGAGAGAGAGAGAGAGAGAGAGAGAGAGAGAGAGAGAGAGAGAGAGAGAGAGAGAGAGCGTCTGCTTATAATTACACACGCCCACACGATTAAAAAGGCTATGTGCAGAGTAAAGAAGATCAGAAACTCTCATGCAGAACTGGAAAAATAACACAAAAATAAATCACCACAATAAAATGTCACATGCGCTAATGATTCATGGCTCTGCTAAATGCCACCAGAGCACGCTTTAAAAGATAAATGCTACGTTATATGTTGGCTATATGTTTGCAGGTTCTGCAATATTGACCATGGGCATAAGAAAACAACTCCATCAGCTTGTGTATTTGTAACAGCTGTATCATAATGGCGAACACTAAATATTTTCCCACAGGGTCAGAGTTCAGCATAGAGAAATTAAATAAACCTGCCCTACTTGCTCTGTTGCCTCCATGACCCTAACTTTGGAGAACTGGACAAGAAGTGGACATAACTGGATTTGCACATAATTGGATTTTGTATATAATTGGATTTAGTTTATTTTGTTATATTATTATCCTGTAATATACTTATTGCTTTCTCGTATATTTGCCTTTATATATATACATTTTTTGGTCTAACATATTTTATCTGCTTAGTATATTAAACCCTAAATAGGTAGTTGCCGGTGAGTGGTCATAAGAATGTCAGTGCCCAGTCTGGTCATTAGAGGAGCAGGTAGAGGTTAGGAATCTTGGACATAGGGTTAAAACCTTTTGGCTGGGAGTCAAACACCCTAACCATATGTGAGGGGAAAAGTGTTGGATGCTGCCACAAATGTGGCAATATGCTGCATGGTTCATGTACATAAACATAAACATATAACTAAATATCAGATAGATTACAATTTTAGATGCCTGACAATTTGGGGTTGTTTGCCAATCCTTATGTTTGGAAGAATTTGTACTTTCCCTCCGACTGAACAAATGTTTGCTTCCTGCTATCCCTGTATCATGTTTTGCCACATTCTGTTATTTTGACCTGAACCAAACATGGAGGAGATAAGCTGGCCTAAAGCAACATTTGCTACATCAGTGGATACACTCTGTAAGGCAGAATAGATATCCCTGAAAAACTCAAGGCTCTATCTACGGTTTACTCGATTACTGGATATAAATGTTTCAATTGGTAAAATGTCCTTGCAAATAGAAATGCTAATTCAGGAAATAAACTCAGCTCACAGACTCACAAACATCACATCCTTGCAAATGGATTAAGCAGAGGCTATCATTGCAGTGTCTATGACAATATGACAGAAATGGGGAGACCCCACATCCACCCAATATTTCAACACCACTTTTACGATTTCCAGCATTACTTGTTGGCAGCTAATCATTTGAGCCCTCTAATTATCCTTTTCAACTTTAAAACACATATTTCAATATGGTTTACTGATCGCTACACTGTGATGCTTTGGCTTATGGAGTGCATACAAGCTGAGTTGGCAGGGATGGATTTGTTAATATCTGCTTTTCCAGTGATAAGACATTTATTAATTCAGTGTTCATACAGGGAAAAAAACACTCTGATATCTCCTGCATGGACCCTTGGATGTGGAGACCTGCGGGCTTATCTGTGGGTTTCATCACTCGCACTCTGTCAACGAGACGCCACATTTTACCCATCTGGGGAACCTCCGTTTCCCCACCGTCTTTGCGTTTCGGTTCCTCAAGAGAGGATTCGTGGGAAAAGTCATTTAGCGGTGAATTGTAATCTGCTCTTCTGTAGGTGAAATCTCTACCCTCCCCCGAACCATCACCCCAACAGTCAATCTCACAGTGCCACGTGCAGGTTCCCTGAGGAGCACTTCATTCCATGTGGACCTCACAGCCCCTGTGAGCCGCCTCATCGGGACTTAATCGGGTTCTTTCCTCTATCTCGGCTTCGCTGTAATAAAAAGCTGCTTTATTGTCCATGAAACTCCATCTTTTTTTGCCCCTGCCTGGAAGAATACTCCTTCCTCATCTCCCCTGACTGTATGCATGTGTGTTTGACAGTGTGTGTTTGTGACACACAGAGACAGAGAGAGAGAGAGAGAGAGAGAGAGAGAGAGAGAGAGAGAGAGAGAGAGAGACAGTGAGAGAGAGCGAGAGCGAGAGAGAGAGAGAGAAAGAGAGAGAGCGAGAGAGAGTGTGTGTATCAGAAGCAATTCCATGCACACCAACAGTTTGGCCTTTGGTCATGGATGAGAGAATATTCTGCATTATCTGCATAATATATTTGGAAACCTGGGCTATGAATACTACATTTCAACAGACAATGAATCATTTGCAACAACTTATTTAGATTCTCACTGCACTGCACTGCACTATGTATGTGGTATATGTTTGATATTAATTTGTGAGGCTATTCAAGTTAAACGTGGTTAATTTACATCAACATGTATTTTAAATATCAAGCCATTGCAAGCATATGCTGGTGTAGCTGTGTGGCTGGCGCATGCTGAGGTGTTAACCTATAGTTAATCACCAATCTATTCAAAGGCTGGCAAAAAAGCAATCTTGCAATTTAATAACTATTTCCCACAAATCCACGTCTTCTGTGGACTAATCAACTTACATAAACTTTTCCTGCAAGCCTAGAGCTACTCCTATTCTAAAGGGATTTTAGTTGTCATTTCCTTGTATCGTATTGTGATCACATTAACACTACCTAATTTCCTGTCATGATCTCTCTATTATTCAAAATGGCATTAGTCTCTTAGACATAAATCTAATCAAGGCCTTGGGAAAACGTAATGAAATCCAATCTAGCAGTGCTTTCCCACACCATGTCTAATGATCCATTGCCTTTTCAATATATAAAAGCCGCCAGAGGGAGTGGGATCACATCAGCAATCTTTCAATCCCTTGTCGGTGACACTCTATCCTGGGCATGGATGCTCTATCCTGGGGACAGGGACACTCTATCCTGGGCAGGGACACTCTATCCTGGGCAGGGACACTCTATCCTGGGCAGGGACGCTCTATCCTGGGCAGGGACGCTCTATCCTGGGCAGGGACGCTCTATCCTGGGCAGGGACGCTCTATCCTGGGCAGGGATGCTCTATCCTGGGCAGGGACACTATATCCTGGGGACAGGGACACTCTAGCCTGGGCAGAGATGCTCTATCCTGGGCAGGGACACTCTATCCTGGGGACAGGGACACTCTATCCTGGGCAGTCAACTTCTTTTTCTTTCTCCTAATCAGGGAAGATGAATGGCAGTGCTTCTCACATGAGTCTCTTCGTCAATTGTTCTGCCACTGAGGTGAGAATCATCTCCTTGAACACCATCGGAAATGAACCAGCCTACTATAGGCTGTATTATGGAAACATTACTTCCTTGCAATCGGCATTATAGCCCATTATGAGGGTCTCTTTGCCACGGCAATCTCAGATTGATTTGAAAGACTGTGGTATTAAATGTAACACAGACATGTGTATTTGAGAATAGGCACCTTCGTCTGGGGCTGTTCGAATCAGGTAAACATTTATAATCATTATGTTGTATGGTGCAAATACCAGCCATGGAAACAGACAATTTAACTGTTGATTGAGTGGTTGATTTAAACAAGTCTAAATAAGCCTTTTAAATTTGGTGGTCAAAATAAAGTGGTCAAAAAAGATTTTGAGACGTTTGAATTGGGGGTTAATTTGTTAAAGTGTAGGCAATGAAGCCACCATGCAAGCAATGCCCAGAAAAGGTTCTCCATTATGCACCTGTGACGACACTATTGTCAAGTCGTATACTAGCTGTATACGACTTGGTTTTGAACTCTTAAACTCTTTTTGTGCTCTTAATGTTTTACCCTTACACCATAGAGAATTCAATGGATATACAAATTCAAAACAGCCATGGTCTTGATGCACAGAAAAAACTACAAACTACAAAAACTAGATCTACAAACATGCTGTTTATGAATGCAAATCTAAACACATAATTTGGAGGAAGGCAATTCCTGCCTGGAGCATGTGAACACTATTGCACATCCATATTAGCAATGGAACCATAGCTGCATGTGATGTTCATGTGCTCACTAGGGGGTTGCATCACATGTAATGAACCAAAGGAGGTAATTGCACTGAACTGTCGTATGTATCCTGAACTCATCAAGGTGTCTCCCACAAGACAAAGGACCTGGTCTTCTGATGCACTGTGCCAAGGACAGGGAACCAAGACACACTGCTACCAGCCGTTAGCAAGCAATGGCTAACTTTAGATTAAGGTTAGACTCTGCTCAGTATTCACCACCGAGGCCATTTCACTTGCAGTAGAGTACAATTGGTGTTAGCTTGCGGTGTAGCATCCCACTGTAGTCCAGTGTTGTTTTTGCAGACTGTAAAGATCTCTGATCTTTATTAAATAATCCATGGTGGTCCAGAAGTGTAGCCTACAAAGCCGAGTACATTTCATGGTAATCCTAAGACATTTACATAGATAGGTATTACTATAGTGTCAATCCCTGATCCATATTCCTCAATATAATAATACAAATAATAATATAATATTAATATAATATGAATAAATCAAGTTTTCCTGCTATTACCCATCGTTCCCTGATTTTAATGCGTGTTAAGTCGGCACTAATGTACTGATGTACATTAACTCATGTAGCTATAACAGTTAGGTGGCACTGAAGGACAGGAAACATATCAAACAGAATGACATTTAAAGATTATATTATTAGTTATAAGAAAGAGCTCTATCTTCAATGGTGTCAATGAAGATAGAGATCTTCATGCTCTTTGTATCCCCATCTACAATCAGAACCACGGTGAAGCTAGTAATTAGCAGCTAAATAATTCTTCCAGAACAGACTGGGGAGAGGACAGTATCGTCTGAAGTCTTTGCTTTTGAATTAGTAGGGCATTAGAGGGCATTTTCTTCTTTGGTTTTAACAGCACTGGAGCTTGGGCCTAATGTGATATGCATATGAGATGATGTAATTAAGGACAACAACAGTAATAAAGTGCAGTAACAAGGCCGTAGCGGCCTATCGAAATGTTTCTTAAAGCCCAACTCCGTGTTGTTGCATCAGGGCTTGATGAAACGGCACCTCAGAAGTGTCACCTCAAAAGGAGCTGAGCACTAATGTGTTGAGACTCTCAGCTCAGGGTGATTCATTCCCGGGGATACCTCCAACACAAGCTCATTTTCATTTTCAGACCGGCACGTGAGAAGTGGCTGGTCGCAAGTAATTGTTTTCCGAAGGTGTGTTACAAGCTCAAATTGTGCTGTCAACGTCGAGTGCTGTCGATGTCAGGCAAAGAATGGCAGTGATCAGGCCCTCGTCACTGGACACCGACTTAATCTCTCAGAGCCATCACTCATAGTGTGTGTGTGTGTGTGTGTGTCTGAGTATGTGTCTGGGCATGCATAGTGTGAGATATGATGTTGTAGACTTGCATACATGGCATACATTTCAAATAAGTACATTAGTAATTAGTAATGAATTCACCAATTATATGAGCACATTGTCAAAGATGACATCCATAATTCTAATACATATATTTGCTAGGTTTATTAGGTCAGTACCTTTTGAAGTATTAGTGTTTCCTCTATATTGATGAAGATGGGGCATCCTGCAGTACTTGGCACGGTGTTTTCGTAATACACTGTGCGATACGGTACCGTCACAATGAAAACAAGTTGGTCGTCCAACAGTCTGCACCATTAGATAACCTGCTTCACAGGCATGGCGATCAGTATCCTTCTACGTCAAACCATATTCTAAAAAAACGCCATTTTTCAACCTCTTGTTGAAAAAAAAAAATCATTGAAAGAAAATTATTAGTG
>OMNR01016948.1:4397-16714 GCA_900303205.1 Mora moro
CATACTCCAAAATTCTCATTCCCTCTATGAATGCAAAAGAGGACTGGGGTGTCTGAAGTCAGTCCAAACATGGAGGCTGAGTTATAGAACACTTCAAGGGCCTTAATTGAGTATTTTTATATTTTGGGTTCACCTGGTGTCTTTTTAACAGGTCACATTTATATCCATTAATAATGTGGTTTTGTAGAGTCGCTGTAAGGAGTGGTCAGAAGCCTTAAACCAGAAGAGCAGACATGTTGAAGGAGCTAATTAATACATTCACTGGCATTCATGAGTCCAAGGACACCACGAAAACTGTTAAGAAACCGACTCGGGTGCGTCTGTGTTCAACCTGGAAGAGAAGAAGCATGACCATGAGAGTGCATTCCATTCCAGAGCATAGGCACATGGCCTTCCCACTAGAGGACGAACATCTCTCCACTCCCTAAAGAAACCCACCAGCATTGCACTTAAGCAATTCCATTCATTCAAAGCTATCTGGGCTGAAAACAGGAACCTGGCAGTCAAGGTTTGTCTTCCTGTAAACCTGCCTGCTTCTGTTTGGACCATGGGTCCTCACCGCACACAAATGTGATGTTGAGTCGGAGAGCTTCACTTTAAAAAACATCATGGAGGCTCTTCTGTTGCAATACAAAGAAGCTATAGAGGCTCACACTGAATAATCACTGGGTAACAATAGCCATGTAATGGTGTATTCCCTCATTCTGCTGTTGTTCACGCTGTCTGTGTCTCAGGATATCTGCATATCGGCAGTGAAGGAGAAAGACATTGAGCAAAGCTGGCACAGGTGGTGGACATCTGGTCCATCCAGACCCTGAGCTCGATGTCATTCAAGGACAGGGGAGAGCTGATGCTGAAAGGACAGCGGAGGTTGTCACCACCATGGAGGACAGCCACATGGTGCTAGGATCACTGATGAGCAACAGGTAGTGAAGTTAAGGACACAATAAGACAAACACTGTGCCGGCTAGTCTTTTTATTCCAATTTTATTAAATTAAATCATGATGCTTGCATGTGTGGAGTGTGGATTTTCTGTGTGGTCACCAGGAAGACGATCATATCTTATCTGATGATCATATTTTTTACTAAACTAGCCTAATGTGTTAACCTCTTTTTCAGGTATGATACTCCCTTTAAGAAAGATATCCAGAAGTGGGTCTCAAGCTTTTCAGATATTATAGAGCAGTGGCTTATTGTGCAGAACCTATGGGTTTACTTGGAGGCTGTGTTTGTGGGGGGAGACAGAAAAAAACAGCTGCCACAGGTACAGTATTATGTTTAGTTTAAAAATGTTATTTATATTATTTGAGTTTTTATAATTGCATTTTACTGATACTGTCGCCAATGTAGGAAGCCAAGCGCTTTCAGAATATTGACTGGTCCTGGAGGTTGTAAATGTGTTGCAGTGCTGTGTTGGGGATACAATGATGGACCAACTATTGCCATTCCCTAGAGCTCTGCCAGAAGTCTCTCACTGGGTGAGGCCTACATGCCTATTTACGAATACAATAACAGTATAGATAGATAATAGATAGATTATGTTGACTATATTGTTCACTAGTACTGTACAAAGCCCTTGTAAAATGTGCTTGATTCACAGATATCTTGAAAAAAAGAGACTTTGGTTCCCAAGATTCTTCTTTGTGTCTGATCCAGACCTTCCGGAAGTCCTTGGACAAGCCAGGTTAGAACTCACTAGCTAGCCATCATACAAACCATCGAAGAACATCAGAACTAAACTAAAACCTGAAAGGCCACCTAAAATAGCTAGTTATTCTTGCAGGTTTTTTTTGGTATATATATGCTTAAGATGTATGTTGAAATTAGGTGTGGCAATTATGTAGATGGCCTTGAGGGTTTTTAACTTTAATGTGATTAAATCATTGATTGGTGCTATCCATGGTGCTGGTGTCTGCTGGATCCCATGAGCGGCCACTGCCGGAGAAGAGGCTTAAAGCCCACAGTGACGATAACTCATGATCATTCATCGGCTGTGTGTTAGCCTGAAACAGCTGGCTAGCATTTTGCTATTATCTGTCTATACAATGACTTACTGATTGTACATCCTCAGGTGAGATTGCAGATCAAATCTGTCAATGACTTTGAATAGCTAAAGCAGGGCAGATTCTTGCTATAAGGAGGGCCTAGACAGTGTCAATGTGTCCATTGCTGACGTTGACTTCATCTATCAAAATTAGTTCCTGGGCTGCACTGACCGTCTGGTCATCACCCCGCTAACTGACAGGTGAGACATTGTTAATCCTGCTAACTGACAGGTGAGACATTGTTCCCCCGCATCTTTATCAGTTTCATTTTTGGATATTCAGAATTGTGCTATACTTCTGTAGGTGTTACATCACACTGTCCCAGGCACTAGGCATGAGCATGGGTGGGGCCCCAGCAGGTCCGGCCGGTACCGGAAAGACTGAAACGACTAATGACATGGGCCGCTGCGGCAAGTATGTGGTGGTCTTCAACTGCTCCGACCAGATGGACTTCAGGAGCCTCGGCAGGATTTACAAAGGTAGCCCACCCAGGTAGACAGAAAGCTTGTCCAGCGTTGTATTACTATGCCAACTATGGTGTGGCCAGGCCTCATAGTTATCTTCTGTCTTCGTGTGTTGTGTTGAAGGACTTACACAGTCTGGTTCTTGGGGTTGCTTCGATGAGTTCAACAGAATTGACCTGCCAGTGCTTTCAGTCGCCACTCAGCAGATCTACATCGTGTGGAGTGCAAAACCACTTTAATTTTCACTGATGGCGACTGTGTAAACTTGAATCCGGAATTTGGCCTGTTCATCACCATGGTAACTCGGGTGGGGGTAAACAGTAGGCAGTTTAGGTCTGTGCCTATGATGGTGCCAGACCGACAGGTGAGTCCAGTTTAATACAACAGCAACATCACCAAGTTTGCTCTTTGCTCTGTTCATTTCAATTCGTTTTTTTCATTATTATTCATAGCTCATCATGAGAGTCAAACTGGCTTCATTATTTGTGCTTTATATACTTTGTGAGGAGCAACTCACAAAACAGGTGAGGAGCGTGTTTCTGTTCTCTAATCAATGACTTGTCCGACGGTATATAGATCCTTTGTTTCAAACGCAGCTATGCACATTCACTCAACTAGGACTTTGGTCTGAGGAACATCTTGTCAGTGTTGAGGACAATGGGGGCCAACAAGAGGGCCCGCCCCAACGACACAGAGTCCAGCATTGTCATGAGGGTTCTGAGGGACATGAACCTTTCCAAACCGGTAAGGGACCTTCCCAACTATGGCTAATATGTATGAACATCCATTGTATCTGTGACATTTTTTCCTGTGTGTTTCAGGTGAACTAAGACGAGCCCCTCTTCCTCAGACTTATCAGCGACCTGTTCCCTGGGATCCAGCTGGACGGGAGCACCTATGAAGACCTGCAGGCCGCCGTGGCCAACCAGGTGGAGTTAGCTGGCATTGTAAAACCACCCACCATGGAACCTAAAGCTTGTGCAGGTATCATGGCCTCTTCCTCCATTTGGTATACATTAGCCCCCAATCACATGGTTAGGACCGACCCAGCTGTATGCGGTGTCACGCATACGCCATGGACTGATGACTCTGGGGCCCAGGGGAGCGGGGAAAACCATGGCCATCAACGTTCTCATGCTGACTGAATACGGGGCTCCGCACAGGGAGATGACAATGAACCCTAAAGCCATCACTGCCCCCCAGATGTTCGGCCGCCTGGATGCATCCACCAACGACTGGACCGACGGCGTCTTCTCCACTCTGTGGAGGAAAACCCTCAAGGCCAAGAAAGGTAACTGATTGTGTTGACTGTGAATAAGTAAATAACTCATAATAAGTTATAATAAGTAACTATTATAATAAAAAACTATTCCTCCAAGATAAGCAAGATGGACAGTCAATATTGGCAATTTTTGTTTATTTTAGTTAGTTTATTTTTGTATCCTAAGGCTAAAAATAACGCCGGTAGCTGTAAATGCTATTAAAGCTATGTTAAAGTGTTCCAAATCTTTGCCTGCTTACATATTTTTGACCTTGGCTAGCTGACCCTGGCCAATGACGACCGTATCACCATGTCTCCACGCTGCAAGCTGGTGTTTGAGGTGCACAACATGGACACCGCCTCCCCCCCGCCACCGTGTCCCGTGTGGGGCATGGTCTTCATGAGCTCCTCAGCACTGAGCTGGCGACCCATACTGCAGGTACACACCTTCTGTTATCCTACCTATGGATGGTAAACGCAAGTTGTGTTTTAAAACCATATTTCCACTTTGTGGAAGTCTTCTCCTCAGAACGTACAACATAGTCAACTTAATGGATGACCTGAAGCTGTTATACAGGACAGCTGGGGCCGATGGCAAAGGCATCACCTTCATCTTCACAGACAATGAAATTGTCAAAGACGAGGCCTTCTTAGAATACCTCAACAACGTGCTCTCATCTGGAGAGGTAACCACTGCTCTTGAAGGGATTCTGGATATGGATTTGTTTAATGGTGTATCTCATAAGTGAAATACAACATTGTTGAATCAGTCAATCAAGTTTTTCATCCGTCTTGTAATAAAGCTACCAGAAGTAATGCAGAAATATTCCATGCCTCTTTCCCTTTTAACTCCCCATGTGCATGGACCGTGTGTAGGTCTCCAACCTCTTTGCTAAAGATGAGATTGATGAGATCACCCAGAACCTGATCTGGTCATGAAGACCAACCTATACGACTACTTCATCATAATCCCGGGCCAGGAAGAACCTGCATGTTGTTCTGTATTTCTCACCAGCTGTCGGTGTCTCACCACCCTGACACACCGACAGCCACGACTAATCAATTATACTCATACAATGCTTGGATTTAACTTACCTTGTGTGTTCTATTAATAATTCATAGTATATTAATAATCTCATCATTTGTATATGGATTACAGGAAAAAACGTGCAAAGCACTGAAACTGAAAGAGTTCATAATACTCAAAAAATCATATGGGAATTCATCACTTCTGATATCAATAAAATACTATTTAAATAATACTTTAGTTAATACTAATTAATTAAATAAATTAACATTGTTAACTATTGTGAAGACAGCCCTGTCGAGGCGATATGTAGGTTAGATGTGACATTGTGCTGTCTTATATATGTATTATACAACAAACCAAAGCACTGTCACATTGAGTTAGAGTTATGTCCACTACTCGTAACCTCGACAGTCTAGATCATTATTTGTGTGTGTGTGCATATGTGATGGAAGGTTCCTTGGTGGATGATGAGTCCATGATTGGCATCCTGAGAGTGGCGGCGGAGACGGCACTGAAGATCAACACGGCCCAGGGGGAGTACCGGCCGGCCGCGTCCAGACGCAGCATCCTCTACTTCCTCATCACCGAGATGAGCGTGGTCATCATGTACAGACGTCCCTGTCGCAGTTCATTAAACTCTTTGACCTGTCCATGGCCAGGTAGGCTGTCTGTTTTTGGTTCTTGGTTTAGTTTCCATTTCTCCTTCTATGTATGTATTAAAAGAAGAAAGTTATTTGCTTTCCTACTTTCACTAAATGAAGGTCTTCTTTACAGATCGCAAAAGTCCCCTGTGACTCAAAAGCGAATTAGCAACATCATTGACTACCTGACATTTGAGGTGTTCAGGTACACGGTCAGAGGCCTGTATGAAAACCACAAGTTCATCTTCACGCTCTTGTTGGCTTTCAAGATTGACTTGCAGAAGACCCAGATGACCCACAACGGTTCCAGATCCTCATTAAGGGTAGGAGCGTCATCACAGGCAGGAATGTATTGTTAATATTCACTCATATGACTTCTCCGAATGAGAAGTGGCTCAACCTGGTGGAACTCAAGCTGCCACAGTTCTCTGAGATCAGGAACCAAGTGAGTTGAAGCAACTTAGGTCATACCTCTCCTTCCCTCTAGAAATGTCCTTTATTTTTAAATTCAATGCAAAATGGCATTCAGAGCCTATCTCACTTCCATAACATGCTGTATATAATATAATATATTATACAGCGCAAGTAGGAGGAATATGACTTGATTTATTCAGGTTTAATGGATGGGGGAAAAGTGACAAGTCACAGGTTTGGACATTACATATGAATGACATCAAATGTTGATATTATTGGTTGATGTGTTAAGCCTAGCACAATGGACATTGAAAAATGATTTCTTGTAGGACACTTCTTGACAGCAAAGTATTTGATTTAATGGATGATGATCAAAGGGAAGACACACAGGCAGCATTTACCAAGCATCTTCATAGAAACAATGGCTGTCGATGATTCTTAAAGGGATTTTAGGTCTGATATTAACAAAACAAAGGTGGAGGGAGTGACCATGTGCAGCCTGTTATGGATTGGCCAGCGCTGAAACCAGCCATGGCAGGAGAGGCCAAGTTAATTTGCAATCCACTATGGGGGAAAGTTGACATGTTATGGCTATGCCATTTCTAAATTACGCTTAAATACCTCTTAAATCTTACCTACAGCACCTTTAACTTTGACTTGCAACTAGTATTTATATTAGCCATTGCAAGTTGGAATGATACTATTAGTATTATTGTATGTATTGGACTGTGCGCTACATGCTTGGGGAGGTGCAGTACGGAGGAAGGGTGATGGACAAACACCTGCTCAACCTTTTCACTAAAGTACATTTACTATTGCAGTAATGCCAGTTTAGAGAAAAAAAAGACTTAATTAAAGGAAAACCAACCCCCGTTTGAGCTAGTCCCCGCCCACTATCAACTTTTAATAAATGCTTTCTTGCCGACTTCTGGTAGACACTTTTTTCCATTTAGGGGTGGGGCTATATTGCTGCTTAGGCTTTCACTGCAATCGCTACAATCAGATTTGGGGGTAGGGGGGTGTAGCCAGAATGTTTGATTGACATTACTTGGTAACCCAAAAGGCCCAATAACCGGTAACTAATGCAATAGCATGCGTTTAACCCATAGAGGGCAATTTGAGTCCATATTTACATCTTATCCCAAGTTTTTAAACTTTGCACATTTAAGTCTAGATTTGGACCAGGATCATTTCACATTTCTAAAAAAAAGTTGTTTTAGTGTTTGGTTTTCCTTTAACAAATGCAATTGTTCTAGGGTTACATACTATTATTCATACTCCTATTGTTGACTAATGCATGGATTCAGCAGATGCGAGCCACAGCATCAATATGTGTTTGATGACAGGTGTGGTTTAATGGCAAGATCTTTGAGCCAGCGTTCTGCTACTACACCAGCTACAAAATCCCTGTGTGCAACACAGTAGCGGAATACATGGAGTACATCCAGACATTACCTGCCGTGGACACGCCTCAGGTGTTCGGTCTGCACCCCGACGCCGACATCACGTAAGAAGAACCACCGGTCTATCCCCTCTGTCTATCCCACTACTGTGTATCTAAATTAATTCTCATTTCTGCTTGACCCAATCGTTGATCAGCTCCCAGACAAACAGCCTCCCAACTACGTTCCTCATGAGGTCAGTGGTGGTGGGGCTGAAGAATTCCTGGACTGGATTTTAAACCAGCCATTGTCCTTGGAAAAAGACGGGCAGTTGCAGGGGGGAAAAAAGTAACATCATGCATGCACTAAACAAAAACGAAAGAGATGAGAGTAACACCACATACTTCACAATGTAGTGTAAGAAATGCAGCTTTAAAATGCAAACGGGACACAATGTGTACAGTTGAGAAAAGCATTGAGGTAGATTAATGCGTTACGCAAGACAAGCTGAGAGTCATCCACCCTGGGCTTCTGGTTCCCAAAGCTCCTGGAGAGGAACTCCCAGTTCCACAGCAGGGTGTTCGATGAGAGACCCAAAATATTCTGGATGACAGGCTTCTTCAACCCTCAGAGTCAGTGTACAGTTAAATCACATGTTTGTACTGATTTGCTCAATGTGATGAATTGCTGCAAAGCTGTTTTGCATCAATCGCTCATCAATCAACCTCACTGAGGTTGATGTATTGCCATGTTCTCCATTGATTCTCAACCATTTTTAGAATGAGGTATGCGAAACAACATTCCCTGTCTTTACCTAGATTGGTTGCAGGTTTCCTGACAGCCATGAGACTAGGGCTCGGGCTCACAAAGGTTGGGCTCTGGACACAGAGCAGAGAGGACATCACAGCATCCCCAGCAGTGAGTGTCAAACACTACAATGTCCCTCCTTCATCACATAAAACCTCACATATAACCTGTATTTAACAATGACATCAAAGTACAGCACTCGAACACACGGACACGCACACAAGTCACTACTACAAGGCAACTGCTTGGTCCCATTAAGGTTGAAGTGTTTAGTCCATCCCACGTGAGGCTCACAAGAATGGAACTCGGCCATAAGAGAACTCAATACTTTCCACTCAACTGATCAACTTAATGAATGGCTGATTAATAGTCAAACTCTAAAGTCTCTTGGCGTCCTCCCAACTACCTATTGTGTCTGCGGTTTTGTATTTGCTGCTTGACTACAGCCGCCTGTCTGTTCATAGTGTCTTGTATGAATGCATGTGCTTCGGTCACTGCTTTGTTTATTTCCTGCGTCTCTAATTGTCTAAGGTGGCTACTGTGGTGCTGTTTCCGGAGCTAAATCAATGCAGTGGTGCTGCGGACCGTCCAGCACCCCCGACCACTGGATCCTGCGAGGCGTCGCCCTGCTCTGACATCAAGTGAAGCAACGTTTCGGTTTGTGTTGCTTTATGTTCTTATTTTGTTCTGCTCTTAATAAAAGGTTTTCTTTTGCTGTCAAACTTAATGGGGAAATTAAACCTTTTAATGTTTTTTTCATAAAAAGTTGATAAAAGTATTTTCAGAGACCAACTATCCTTAGATTAAACGATTGTATTAGAGGAGAAAGACTAGAGGCCTTGTACGTCTTTGAAAGTTACTGAAGCATGCAATCAGTGGAAAGTCACTGGAAAGCCAGTGTTTTTTTGTCCTATTTTTTTTAAAACTTATTTAAGGATACATATTATGCATATCAAGTAGTTCCTGTCTACCTACTCATTGAGTTAGCATTTTCAGTTGGTGCCATCTCAGGTATGGTTTGATCGGTGTTTCCCAACCTTGGGCTCGGGACCCTACTTGAGGATATGCATATGGGGTTGAGGGAGATTGCAGACTTTCTGAATATAAAAAGGAAAAGGTTTGAAAGGACTAATGAAGGTCAAACATATTGCCTAATGATTTATAGCCATGAGTGGACGACTAGTTATCAGTTGGTGCGGTGCAATACGTTTACTGGGACAACGTTAAACCACCACACTTGAGGAGGTTGAGATTTATTTGGAAATCTGACAGGCATGGCTGAATAGCAAGCTCTCACCTTGAACAGAAATCAAGACAGCAGCACTACAGGTAAACGATACTAGTGTTTGAGAATGTCAAAGTCATTAACACTTTTTCCACTTGCACACCGTATATTCACACTCAGATCTTGTAGAACAAACACACACAAACAAATGCAATTAACTGTACCGTATGTCACATCTGGACTTCTCAAATAGACCACACGACATCCAGAGGAATTTCAAGCACTTAGAACACTTACCCACAGTGCATTTCATCTAACTATACACAGATAATTTATATATGTATATGCATATAGGGTATTCAATAAACATTATTCCATTTAAACAGTTTCATTAACAATTCAAAATCTTCTGAATTCATAAATAGTGAAAAAATAACAAACAAAAAAATAGTTAATGTCTTGACAGTTCACCATGTGATTTGAATATGGTCCTCAAAAAAAAACACGAATAGAAAAAAAAAAAGAAAGAATGTGCATGATTGGTACAACAGTCAATTCTTTATACATTTAGAATGACAACCCAAACAAACTGACATAAACAGTAGGAAAAGGCTAGAGAGAAGGGGTTAACAGAGTCACTCACAACACGGACTGGGGGGAGATCAACTACATTTACAATGGGAAAGGATCTCTGGACCACTGTACAGGTAAGAACAGACGAGAATCTTTCGGAGACTGTCTACACATCATCCCAAAACAAACCCAGCAAATACTTTTTGCCCCCAATCTAGATGTACAAGGCCTGACGCGACCGAATGCTTCTGAAGCAGTAGGAAAACACCGCGCATGGGGTGGTCGAGGTGACCACAAACATAGCATCAGTGCCATCCCGCCCGTCAGACCCACAGGGTGTTCTGGAATGAGGTGAAAGTCTCCTATTTGTTCTTGCTGCTTTGATGTGGAATGAATGATTTGATATTTTTTTTATTATTCAGACACTTTTACTTCGTGGAGAGGATAAGAGCCACAATGAGGCCGTAAAGCCCCAGGACCTCGGCGAAGATCAGGATCAGGATCATGCCCACGAAGAGACGTGGCTGCTGGGCTGTGCCCCGGACGCCAGCGTCGCCCACGATGCCGATGGCAAAGCCGGCGGCCAGGCCACTGAGGCCCACACTCAGACCGGCCCCCAGATGGAGAAAACTCCTGGTGGGAGGAAAGAGGGCCCCAGCAAGACATGGTTAACATCATTATAAAAGCAACTCAAGTATAAGAGACTAGGAAATTAAGCAAAGCACACTGCAAACCTACACACTTGGGACTGGGCAGTGTACCTCAGAGAATTAGCATTAGTATCAATAGTATTCATATGCATCTTCACATGTATGAGCTGTGAACCGGAAAAGCTCCCCTGGCCTACAGTCAAATTATATATGACCACACCCTTCCATTTTTAAACGTCAAACAAGGTAGACTTCACTAGATTATCATTACAAGTCAATACATGGAACATAGTCAAAACGTTTACGTAATGCTTCAGGCACTAATACAATTCAAACTGAAGCCAGCAATGACGTTTCGTTGGAAAA
The DNA here is from genome assembly GCA_900303205.1 of Mora moro. Classification (NCBI taxonomy): domain Eukaryota; kingdom Metazoa; phylum Chordata; class Actinopteri; order Gadiformes; family Moridae; genus Mora; species Mora moro. The sequence goes on from OMNR01016948.1 coordinate 15,257, forward strand.
TTTCTTTTTTTCTCCTCTTTTTTCTTCTTGCATGAAGGCACGGCTAGAGAGTAATCAGGTCCCCATGTGTATGCATTGTACAGTGATAGATAGAACTAGGATACATTCGTACTGTAGTTCTGCATCTCCACTGTCTGTCTAACGGATGCATGATGCATTGAAAGCATTCAGCCATGGGTGTTTTATGCAGTCTTGGATGTTCCCAAAACCCAACCTGCCCAATGCGTTGGGGACACGTGAAACCGACACGCAACCGACGTGTCTTACTTACTTGTAAAGGGTGACATTTTCAGAGATGTTGTTCGCGATCAGCACGGCCACCACCAGGCCGTAAATGGCGATGATACCGGCCATGACCACGGGGATGATGGACTTCATGATGAGCTCCGGCCGCATCACAGACATGGCTGCGATGCCTGTGCCACTCTTTGCCGTGCCGTACGCTGCCCCTAAAGCTGCACGGGGTGGGGGGGGAGACGTGTCAGACATGCCGCCACACCACACCACACCACATACACCCTACTGCTCAATCCTTTGGATTGAATTGTTCAAGAACAACGTGGATGTCAAAACCATTCAGACAAAGCACAGCAAACATAACTTAATAACCAAAGTTACACATTGATAATATAACGTTACATTCATAATGCCCTTCAAGGAACAACCAATACTTCCTAACCAGTGTCGCTGAAGAAGTGCCGCTACTCTATTTACAGACTTCCATGTGTATAATTTGTCCAGATGTTGTCAGGAGTTTTTTGACAAACACGATGGACATCAAAAGGATCAAATTACATATTGTTCCATTCCATCAAGGTACAAACACAAGTGCTGTAATATATATAACTAGGCTGTCTCTTAGTAGGGGAAGCTGCTTCCCTTATGCTCACTGTATGGCATCCCTATGAATAAGCGTTTACTGGGCATCATGTGACCTGCCACCCTTCGGACACATTACTGCTGTGGAAAATGACAGCCAAAGGGTTATTTCCAACAGAATGACTATATGACCAAAAGGAGAACTACAAAACCATATCTTATCGTTTCCCGTTTTAAAACTACCCAATGCAAGTCTCCCTTTGAAGGATCCGTCTGCACTGAAACCTCGGTGTCCAGCTCATGTGACTGTTCGTACGAGGAAGAAGCTACCTTTAAACTGCGAGCAACGCAATACAAAATGGAAACGATCACTTGATATGGCTCATTATGATCGCCACAACCTACATATGATCACCGAGACAGCATTTTGTCGGAAATGTAATTCACGAGATGGCATCTCGCAATTGGATATTAAGACCAATCTAGTGGACATGAGACGGCCTTTAAGCTACTCGCTAGAAAGATGGCCAAAGCCAGCATCGGCCCTGACATTGCACAGCCTTGAAATCTTGCCATTATTTCGATGTAACAATTTGACGGCACGATCAAGGGCACGCGTGTATCGACCCCCCCCAGCTT